>CALSBV010010348.1:2108897-2146796 GCA_943590825.1 Bovichtus diacanthus | reverse complement strand
AAAAAGACAGAGTCAATGATATATAGCATAAAGAGAGAAAGATTGAGAGTAGAGAAATATATTGAGCGATGGCAAGTGTGAAATAACACATGGATATTTGTTTTGTTGTTCGTCTCGCTGCCGTGCTGTTGTCGTTACACTTTGTATAATGGGCTGGAATCTGCTGGCTGCTCCTGTGTGTGTGGGACGGCAGGTGACTGTGGTCACAATGTACCCGAGTGTCAACAACAACAACAATGGCTGGCAGCTAGAGAATTAGTGCCCCATCCTGTTTTTGTACCGTCCTTTCCTCTGCTGCGCTCTGGGAATGTGACAAACAATGTTCCCTCCAAAATAAAGCCAGTCCAACCTGGGGGACGCAGAAATGTCAAATCCTAAAAGGATTAGTCTGGTGATATTCTATATCTTTTCATATTGTCAACTAATTCCATGAAAAGACCAAAACAAACAATGATTTGATCCCAGTATTCTGTGTCTGTGCAGCCAACACGTATTCCTCTGTGCCACAGACCTCCATTGTTGTCCAAAAACTATTGAAATACATCAAAAAGCCGCACTGTTACACTGGTGCCATGTTCCCCTGTTACCATGAACGTGCTCTGTGCTTTCTTTCTATTAAAGTCTGCATACACCTCCCTCCTGTTGTAAAGCAGCCAATCTGTGGCTGAAAATAGTTCCCAACAAATGCACTATTTTGTTTTTACCTGTTTGTGTAATGTTCTAAAACTAGAGTGCAGTATAATTAGAAAAATTATGTAACCTTTAAAAAAAAAAAAACTTGTGTGTCACAATATTGTGACTCGTCTTTATAGATTTACATCTTTTAAAGAGACAGAGCAGTTTGGGATTGAGTGTCATCATCGTTGGTTTTGTTTTTTTTTCCAAATAACGAAAATATAGAATATTTCTGTAGCCTTTTTCCATAAAGCAATATCACCTGGTTGATGCATTTTACAGTAAACTGCATCCGAGTCATAAGATTTGAAGTTTCATTCCTCATTCTCTTGCAAAACACAAATGGCCACTTCCACTTCCACTTCATGTCCGTCTAGATCAGGGGTTCTCAAACTTTTTCAGACCAAGCACCACTTAACCAATAAAACCCTCATGGACCACCTAACTCCACAAATATCCATAAACAACAGGCCTGCTTACCTCCAACAGTATATTACACATTACAGGCTAATATTGAGCTTTATGTGACCTTCTCTACATTAAATCAACAATACAAATACAACAAGGATTCTACAAGCATTTCATTCATATGTGATCTAAACGGTAAATGCTGATAGATTTTACACATCATATGAAACGTAGACTACATTTATTACTGAGTTTATGTCCGCGTGAACAGAGCCGCAACTTACTTATGAAAATTATGCTTTTTTTCACATCCAAGCTTTTTCCATGAAAAATTAAAAATTTAAAAAAAAAAATATTTCCCATGAAAATTCAGGTTTTGTTTTTTTTAAACATCAAAGCTTTTTTCATGAAAATTTATTTATTATTTTTTTTTTTTACTTAAAGCTTTTTTCATGAAAATTAAGTAGTTTGACATCCAAGCTTTTTTGAAGAAAATTATATATTTTTTGACATTCAAGCTTTTTTCAGGAAAATTACGTTGTTTTTTTTTACTGCCAAGCTTTTTACATCAGGTTCTCAAACGCACACAAAATCACTTGTCGCTGCGGCTGAACCACCTGCATCAGGACGATGCACCTTGACTGACTTTCAAACTTATAATATATTCATTTAAAATGTACTTTTTACCAATGTACTCACGGACCACTCTTTGAGAAAGACTGGTCTAAACTGACAGTAAACATCTCATCTTGTTTGTTCTCCATCTAGACGTATTCTGACAAACTGCTTTTGACAAGCGTGGCACTTACCGAACTGCCAGCTGGATTTGCATCCGCTTGAGTCGGAAAATGGAAATCCATTTCAGAGTTTCTTTACATGGAATGGGGTCACGCAACATTTTGTTGTTCTTTTTTGCACCGTACAACAGAGGCCTTATTTAAAAGGATAAGGCTGGTTATCGTATGTAGTCTAAAAATGTAATAAAAAGTAAGCACTTCATGTGTATTTATTTATAAAATAGTCCCCAACTAATCCACTATTTACGCCTGTTTGTGAGGTGTTCTTAGAATTGCACAGTTGGATGAGTTTGTTTTCCAGTGAGATGAAAGGGGCCTGGGACTGAGAGCTAGAGACAAAATGGGGAAGTCAGAAAGATAGAGAATAACACCATCTTATTGTTGAATTAAGTCTTTAACATTACTTACTGCAAGTTATTTAATCTGACTCATTCAGTCATTAACAGTGTCAATCATCAAGTTGTGGTCAAAGCAGCATCGTTGCACTAACGACGGACTTTAAACAGATTTGAACGGAAAAGTCCAAAGACACCGTTAATAAACCGTTGGTCACGTGTGTTCACCCGCTCTCACATGGCGTGCGTCACTGAAGACGGAGTGAGAGAGATCCAGAGAGAGTAAGAAAGGCTGAGGGAGAGGGAGGAGGCAGCTGGCAGAGATGTAAATGGAGGTAATGTTCCTGACCTTCTGAGCTGTGGGAGCTGAACTTTTCGGAGACAGACAGCCCTGCTTTCTGTAAGGAAAGACCCAGCCATGCAGTTAAGCCAAGGAAAGTGGTGTGGAGCATCATTGTGTGTGCACCTGTGTGTCTGCGTGCGAGTGTGCATGTGTGAGTGGATAATAACACCATGGGTGGCTGGCTATTACTTGTAACAGTGACACCATTCTGACCTTTTGAGTTGAGGCACGTTGTCTGCAAGAGGATCCCACACTTCAGTTTGGCCATTGATGACTAGGAGCCCAATTTTGGCTTCAATCTACTCAGGTGGGGTTCCCAGTGTGCTTCCCAGGTAAGCGGGGAAACCCAACACCCAGCTATAAAACGTTCTCCTGCGACCAAAAGAACCGAATGCGTCAGAAAATCTCTCATGGTTTAAATTGCAAAAAGTTTAATCCTGACAACTTGATTAATTCCGTGCAATTAAACTCGCTGGCCTTTAAAAGCAGCCTCTAATCTCTCTGTGTAATCCTAATTCTCAGGCAGAATAGATCGGCAGTTGACATTTACACAATTAAAATGTGACGTCACCCGAATCCACATCACGTACGTTAATCCTTTCTGCCATTTAAACCCAACACCTTGAGACGGCATGCTTCAGAGGCCAGGGGAATTTATTAAACATGGACATCCTCATTCACGGCTCACATCCACAGGTACACACACGTACACACACGTACACACACGTACGCACACACTTTAAAGTACACATTTCCATAAACCAAGGTTACCAGAGCAACTGCAGCAAAGTGATGGACATTTTTCGTTTTGCCAAGCTGACAGACAGGATTTTTACTCTTTAAAAGATATCTTCCTCCTTCCATATAGGCAGATAAACTCTCTTTCCTTTTCTCACTCACTACTCAGCATTTTCTGTCCAACCCCTCGCTTTGCAAGAACTCTTCATACCAGCTCCAGTTCTGTCACTCAGTGCACTCTCTGACATTGTCTGGTACACGCACACACACACGCACACACTAACTACACTCAGTAGTTTTTGAAGAAACAAGGCAAGCTTCCACTATTCTTTTCTTTTTTTTTTTCCTCTGGAAATTGGCTGCAGCGAGTCCCCCAACAGTATCTCCCTCTTTAACCCACTTCCCTGCTCCAGCTCAAATCACAGCACACTGGTTCACATCAGAGGCTCTAAGTACACTTCCAAACTGCCGAAGCTCATCGGCGCTTTGACAAATTCTGTGAAAATGCTAACATCCCTATCCCTCTGGGAATAAACTGCAGAGAATGATGTCTGCGATTATCTCTGGCCCCGGAAAACCTTGAATTTCTGCGACGGACACTCTGTTAAAAATGGCAGAGTAATCTGACACGATTTCGCCCATGAAGCTGTATAACTTATAAAGGGCTTCGCCGTGCAGAGATGACGGCAGTTTGATTATCATTCATGAGTTTCAACTTTTCCTTTGAGGAAGCATAGAGGCCGCTTTCTACACATTGTTCTGGTCTTGAACTGAGCAAAATGCAAAGAAAGACTCATGAACACCGGCACTAAAAATGAATAAACCTACATCATTAATCTCAAATCACTCATGCCTTTAAGTGTCACACTTTTTCTCCCAGTTTGATGAGACAACCGTCCCTCACCTATGGCTCACCCGCTGATGTGGAGACTCCCAGGGCGGAGCAGAGGATTTACACAGTGAGGCTGCAGTAAAGCCCACCACTGGGTCGAGCCTTTAACTCCATTTCAGTCTTGGAGAAAGGAAGCACTAAACTCCTGTGGTGTCTGGGGACTACCATTACTGTGCCCAATAAAGTGGATCAAATTCATCAATCACCTACTGTAGCAACCAGGCAACAGCAGCTAAATGGCTGAGTGGCTGTATCTCATCGAGAAGTGAATTTAGGTAAAAGAAAAGAGTGCAACAGTTTTGTTTCGCTGTATTTCAATTTTGTTAGTGCTTGAAGCCCAACTATTTGCACCACAATCATGTTCAGTGCTGAGGTACTGATATGATTTACCTGTCTGAATAACTCCGTCGTGTAGTTGTAAAGGGTGAGACAATCTATTACAGCACACGTTTTTTTGTGATGGTAGAATCTCAAAATCCAGAAAAGATCATCAGAATTTAAATCTAATTTGAAATAGTTCTGATAAAAAGATCCACCGCTGGGCATTTTTAAAAAGGTAAGTTAACTGCCACTCCAACATCATTTTGTAGAGGCTACACTATTTTACACTGTGCATGTTCATCATTTATGCTTTAAGGTTGAACATCTTCAAAAGCAGTATGCCACCGCTCCCCCAAAGCAGCCATTACTGCCACCATATTCACACAGGTATTTCATTACTTTAAAAAAAATGATATTACATATTAAAATGGAATGTGTCAGCGAATACACTTCAGTGAATTACTTTTTAATTAAATCTTAGAATAAAATGCAACACCAGAGCCATCACCAGTTAAGCCTGAAGATCATTAAAGTAGGCCATCTACGTATCTGCAGACCCAAGGTGACGGAGAAAATACAGTCGGCAGGTTTTTAAATTACAGTGTTACTGTGGAGGGTGACGCTTCATTTTGCTGTGTTACATTAAAAAGGCACTTATTCAGCCACCATTTATTTTATATTTACATATAAATGTAGGTTTTTGCTACGGTGTCTTCTATGGAAAATGACTATAGTGGTAACCAGTGAACAGTGCAATTTTGACTTTTGTGGAGGTGGTGTAGTTAAGATATTAGCAGGTTCCAGGTCAGGTCCCAGTGTCCAGGGGAAACATCCAGTTTCATCTTATAAAAGTAGAAATTGTCTTTCCAGCAACTCCAGGATCGGCTCATTTACACTATTTCATTTGTTAAGCCAATTCAATGTATTCAATTTCCTCATGCATAGGAAATTATAATCAAGTGTGACATGCTTTAGAGATTACTATGTATTCTGTAAAGAGAAGGAAACACGAGATATGTGCTGTAATACACCTGGCCACAGGTGGAGAGAGACACCCTCGCTGATTCACTGAATAACCAGAAGTCTACAGCACCTTTATAACAGTATCACTAATTAATGTGTAAAGCTATAATGCTGATATATGTTTGTCTTTTAATGTGATCAAATACAAGAATTTAATAATAATAAATGAATGAGACTCCACATTGTGAAACTTAGGTGAACATGTATTTAACACTGTTATTGTCTGCATTGTCTCTGTTCCCTGAAGTATATCTGCTCTCTGTCTGCAGTGCACTCATTTTTTAATTTAAAAAATGTAGATATAACTATAAATATCCACAGGAAGTCAACAAAACTAAACAGTTTGGATGCATTTATCAACAGATAGCAGCATCTGCTAAAAAACATTTTTTTAAAAACAATGTTAGTGCTGTGGCCTTCCCTGGTGCCGGCTCAGTGAAATACTATAATAAATAAATAAATCTGCCTCATGAGTGCAGACATCAGCTAATGTCGATATCTCAAAATGGCAATATCTCAATAGTTCATGAGCACCTGTTAAAACTTACAGAAACAACGCCCTGAGACAAAACTACCTACTCAGCTCAGCTCATACCGCCCCTTGTTAGAAAATGACATAACGTGCCATGGAGTCCCAGGATGCTCACTGTACACTACGCAGAGGACATACAGAGGTTAACAACCCTTTATTAATCCCTGCTAACAGAGACACCCGGAGGGAGAGACAGAGAGACAGAGAGACAGAGATAAAAGAGGTATAAATTCAGTTTAATAGACTAAGAGGGAAGAAAAAAAGAAAGAAAGCAACAAAAACAAGTAAGACACGTGAGTAGGACTTTAGCAAAAGAGACGAAGACGCAAATAAGACAGACAGAGACAGGAAGTGCACTAAAAACCTGAATAGAGGCAGCTTCCACGCAGATACTAGCTTTGACTGGGAGCCAACAATATCTAACAACCCCCTGCATAGCATGGCAAGATGGTTGACTGCTCCCCACACTCTGCCAAGACACACTCAACAGTGCCTCTTTTCTTCCTCTACATCAGAAAAAACACACAGACACACATACAGTAGCAGCTTCGGCGCTGTGGGAGCGCAGTTAGGAGGTTTGAGCTGTAATTGGATCGGCCTCTATTTGGGGTCAGTGGTATAAGTGAAAAGACTGGAGGCTTTTTCAAATAGACTAAAGACCGGGGAGACAGGAAAGGTCACTATCAACTAGTCCTGTGGGGGAAACTTGGGCTTGGGTGTGTGTGTGTGTGTGTTTGGGGGTGGGGTGCGGGGTAAAACAGGTAAGAAAGGGGAATAAGAAGTGATAGCCAGGTGACTAGGCGGCGTATGAGAGAGCAGAAACTGAGGCTGAACTGTGTTTATTTAGCTCGCTTCAGGGCGTGGAGGGGTTAGCGAGTGAACAGGTGTGAACATTGAGAAGAGATTGAGAGAGACAATGATGGTGACAAGTGATACAATGAGGAGAATCATTCAAATTGATTAGGTATTTGAGCCGTAGAGTTTGAGGGAGAGGAAAATACGGTTATTACCAAATCACTTCAACCGTTTGGCTGTCCTCCTCACAGAGATCCGTCTCTGTCTCTCATCGTCCCTCTCAGCCCACTCCTCAGTGACGCCAATAAATCGGCAGATCGATTCCAATGCACGTGCGCGTGTGTGTGTGTACGTGTGTGTGAGAGTGTTGATGTGAGCTGGACGGACTGTAAAAGGTTGAAGAGGCTGCAGTGAAATGGTAGCAAATTTCCCTTTATTGCGCAGAATCTTGTGTAGAGTTTTGTGGAAGAATTTAACATTAAATATTTCATATAATTAAATAAAAATACAAAATGATTACTTTTAAATGTAAAGTAGTAACCCAGTATCTTGGCTGAATTTTTCTCTATATATTTTAGAGGTTTCTTTTCTGATGTTATGTATATATCCAATGTTTTTTTTCTGACGTGGCTGTATTTATTTTTTAGATATTAACTATTCAGTTTGGTGTATTTAATCAAATAAACAACTCCCTGATATGACCTCTTCCTATCTGGCCAGGTATAAACTAATCCCTTGTGTCTTTGCTGCAGCAGAATGTACGGGGGACAAACCTGCTGCCTGAGTGTGTGTGCAGGTGCCTCAGTGAGAGAGTTTGCTTAGAAAGTGTCGGGAAAAGTGGAACAAATGCAGAAGAAAAAACAGCGAAAACATTTTCTACCCACCTTTCTAAGGTTTCTAAATATATACGGTAAAAGTAATATAAGATTTAAGCTCTTGCGCTATTTTTCAATGTGTTTTTCATATGAATTCCATTCCTGGAAGGCAAATAAGCGGTTGTTCATGCTGATCACTGCCAGCCTTTTGTTCTACTATATTTTCAAGAAATTCAAATTCAATAACCATGGGCATAAATGCATTTCAGGAGAAAGAAAGATTAAATTAGATTTTTTTTCCTCACTTCATACTGCAGCAAATAGCAGGTTTGATTCGAGCCTGAGAAGATGTATGAATATATAGTCAACTGCAGTACTTATTGTAAATGTCCTTTTATTCTCAAAGCAGAATATGTAACTGACAGAAAATCGTCAACACTCCTGCACGCGCTCGCACACGCACACACACACACATGCACACTCAAACAAGATTATGCTTGGCAGTCACACACAAGTGTTCAGATTCAGTCAGTTGCTTCTCCCTTCCCCCGTTTTGTTTTGCTAGACTGATTTGAAAGACATTTAATTATTGAAATGCAATTAATGCAGCACTCTGTGGGAATAGGCGGGACACCCGCACACAAGCTCTAACACCATAGGAGGGCACAGTGAGGAAACAGCAGGCCATATTATCATCAGAGATTAACCAGTGATTTTGATGCATGTGGGATTAATACATTGAGATTATGACTGAAAGGGATGCTGCTTTTCTGAATATGAAGCTATTAAAACTCTGGGCCTAAATGAGGATTTAGGAGGTCATTATCTTAGCTGCAGAGATAAAGAGATCATAGGTGGACTGAGAGAATGAGCAATAGAGAAGAAAATCAGAATGAGCAATACTGAATTGCTTATTATTGACTATGTTTTTTTTCCCCCTCACATGATATCTCTTTAAAATTCCTATGATTTTACCTGCCGTGCAATGTCATTTTTTACATGTAAATACATTATAATATTTTAGCTTTCAATTACAAGAAATGTATTTTGTTTCTCTCTCAGATTTCTGAACCAGCTGAATTTCCACCAAAACCACCACACACACACACACACACACGCACACACACACACACAGTGTGGGGTGGGGATGGGGTAGGATCAGGCTACTACAATTTGCCTCGTTAATTCACACACATTCACTCACTGCGCCTTTGCCTGTATTTCAAGGACAAGAACCACACTGCAATGCCTTGGTTTCCAGTGGAAACAACAACAAAAACAAGCAATGCAATCACAGACCCCGACACAAATTAAATAGCATTGGGTGGTGGACACACGGGTAACGGCTATAATCAATAGGCTAAGGAATAGGTTTGGCTCCAATGTGCATCTCCACCCGCCCCCTTATTAAAAACCAACACATGTTGATTATAGCATCATAATCCCTTTATGGTATTCCATGAAATGCTATATTACAACAACACATTCCTGCACCTTTATAAAAAAAAATATTCTCTGGACAAACTCAGAAATTGGCTAATCTTCTTCTTTTTTTTTTTTTTGTTAATCATGCAAAGGCACAGCAGTTAATGTTTGTTATCCTATCATGTCATTCGGATAAAACAGTGCAGGTTTTGTGAGTGAACCAGTAGTAGGTTATTGCATAAAACGGCTCTTACCGATAAATGGTGTTTGGTATGATGGATGGATGTGTGCGGTCTCTCTCTCTGCTGCTCTCCTCCAGCGCCGCAGCTCACTGCCTGTTCATTTGCCGCAGACCCCGCCCCCTCCACGTCGATTGGTCCAATGAACGTCGACCAAAGAGTTGAGCGTGAACGAATCAGATCCCTCTTTCTCACTTCCGTCTTTGCTTAAGTGAACAGTAAATAGTTTACCTTAATCATATAAATGGTGTCTAATGTTTAACAGTTACCTTCCTCGTGGCGGCTCCGTGTTTAACACATCGCGTGTCACATATTCATACGGACAACTAATTTTTTCTTAACGTATTATATTTCACCTGGCTCAATTTCTATGGATTCTAGCTTTAAAACAGTCCTGAAATTAGCCTCCTTCAACGTTTAGCAATAGTTTATTTTTAGCAAATGCGCAGTTCTGAACTAACATACATTACGTTTGTAACAGACATTGTCAAAACCTGTTGAAATGTAATTAAAAGTTCTTGATGAGGCTAACACACAATAGTTGCCATTAGTTGAGAACTATCTTGTCCTACAGTGCAACAGTTAATTTCGTGCTGTGCTTTTAAGTTGACCTCTATTTTAACTCCAAATACATCATACTACTGAAGACAGGAGTCTTATTGTCTGCTTTTAAGTTTGCCCCTATTTTAACTCCACATACATTAAACCACTGAAGACAGGAGTCTTATTGTCTGCTTTCTAGAGGTGGAAAAACTCGTGCGTAGCTCCGTCAACGGAAGCGTCACAGGGGTTAAAATACACCGCCTGCACCTTTTTTGGGATTTGAAGTCTGTTTTGGTGGCCATCCCAATGGCGGCGCATGAGGAAGTCTTACCGAAAGAACTACAACCAGCCTTCTTGTGCGATACCAACTGACAGTTCGCAACACCGCCCACCCCGGCTCTCGGCTACAGCTTTGTCATGCAGAAAACTTCCTGAATAAGACCCACACCATAACAAGAGGAGATATTTGATCAAACAACGGAAACACCTGTCTGTTGCTGTATATCTTTTATATTTCCGCCGTTTAATTCCACGACACTTAGCTAGCGACATAGCTAGTGCTGTTAGCTAACGCCGGAGTTGATCACCTGTTCTAATCTAAACTGCTAATCTCACGTTAGCGCGTTAACGCTACCTGTAGGCATTGTTTGCTTTCTTAACATTATCCACCTCTTGGTCATCGGCACGGTGCTTCCCCTCTCTTCATTAGCAAGACATTTCAACCCAGGTAAGTGTTGTTTGCTCTCCACTAGCGACATGGTGTTCCAGTTAACTGTTAGTTAAAGTGACAAACTTGTTGGGGTACATGCAGTGGTTTGGTTAGGTGGCGCATGACCTCACTGAACTGTGTTTAATGTTACCTGCTACTACAAATGTGGTGTCTGGAAACACATCGAAACCATGTTCATTTGTGTCAGCTCTGTGGTTGTGAAAGGGGGAAAAAAAGTAACTAATAACATCTGGAAAACATCCGCCAGAATTATTTATTTAAACCACATTTATTCAGTCAGATTCTTTCTATGATCAATGGGGTCTTACATAAACTTATTATTATTATTAATGTTATAGAAAAACAGCCTTCCTGATATGCTTCCTCATTTACTTACTGTTTTGTTATTTGGGGACAAAATGACACACTATCTGACCACATAGGTTTATAAAAAGAAAGAAGTCTAAAATTTGAATCAGAAAACTTTATTGATTGAAATACAGTGATGTGACATATTGAAATATTTTAAGAACCTCCATTATTATCAGCAAAATGGACTTAACGTATGAAAAACTTTGCAAAATAGCACCATTCAGAGTGTTATATTTATCATTTACATTATTAGAATTTACTGATGTCCAAGCGAAGCATCATCAGCCCATCATCAAAATAAAAAGTAAAATATCTTCACCAACTTTGCAGTGCATAACACACTTTGGCTGACTTGGTCTTCCTTATCATGTCATTTTATTAAAACAATGTTAGTTTATTAGTGATGTCATGACGAACAGATGCTAAAATTGAAGTTATGTTTGAGATGAAACAGAAAATCATCGGTAACGTTAAGGATTCATGTGTTAGACTGACCCACTGTGTACTCCGAAGTCTGCTGTTGCTCAACCGATGGCGGACACAACATGACAACTTCTGGAGGTATAAACTCTTATACTACTCTTAAAAACATATTAAAACATTTAAATTGTCGATACTCTTAGCTTTCCGATGATCAAAAAGAAAAATCATCCATGTCTGGTTTTGATATCTGCGTCTCAAGGAGGTGTGGTCGTCCAATATTTGTCAACTTTTGAAGGCCACTGTCTCGTGAATGGTTGATCATTCTGGTTAATCGAACCACGCTCCTTCTCATATCTATATGAGATAAGTCATATCTCTTATCTCTGATGTTCTCATATCTCATATCTCTTATCATATCTTCTCATATAGGTTAACATGTAGGGAAAAGTCATTCAAAACAAAAGGAACAAGGTCAGAAATAAAGTGATTGATTTCTGACAGAATGTGTGTCGCATAGAGACAGCCCAGTGAGCGAGAATATCGCAGATATTTTTCTCTTACTTTGACCTATAGGATTCACTGCTTCCTTATGACAAGATTGAGGTATAAAAATCGCTGAATATGTATGCCAAGGTTCTCTCTCTCTCTCTCTCTCTCTCTCTATATATATATATATATCTATATATATATCTATATATATATCTATATATATATATCTATATATATATCTATATATATATCTATATATATATATCTATATATATATCTATATATATATATCTATATATATATATAGTGATATTTGTATTGCAGCAATAATACTGGAAAGGGTGTTCCTTATTCAGGAATGACTCATGCCAGTTTTGTCACCATTGCACCCAGTGGAACAGTAAAGCACACGGCAGTGTG
This sequence comes from Bovichtus diacanthus, assembly GCA_943590825.1. Taxonomy (NCBI): domain Eukaryota; kingdom Metazoa; phylum Chordata; class Actinopteri; order Perciformes; family Bovichtidae; genus Bovichtus; species Bovichtus diacanthus. The sequence continues at coordinate 2,134,502 of CALSBV010010348.1, read as the reverse complement.
GCTGTTATGTGATGATCATGTCAGTGACTGAAAGGTATTCTGGGAAGTGCCACACATTAGACTTTATGACATAATGGGAAATAATAAAACTGGTGCATTGTTGGAATTATTATATTAAAAGAAAAAAGGATTTTCTTAATATATTCCATCTTTGACTAAGCACATCTTTCTGTCCCCCCTTTTCAATGCAAGAACATTTAAATACACCTAATGGAAGTGGTTGAATTTATTCCTGATTGTAATAAAGTATACAAAGATGGACGACATGAGAGCTCCCACACAGTGAAACTAAAAACATCTTGGTGGCTGGCTGCAGTATAGGTCATTAATTCCTCACCCTCCATTTTAGTGGATGGGACACGGGCCAAACACAAATACAAATACATTTTTTTACCAAAGATGGTTTCTGTCTTTTAGGAAGTTGTATGTTGAAGGGATAATTTTCTAATAAATTTGGTTTTAATTAGTTATTTGATGCTATAAAAAGGTGGTGAGACTTCGTGATTGACGGCTGTGATTGACAGTTATTCTGAGTGAAGTAGTCGTGGAGCCGGAGGCTCGGGAATTGTACGATAGAGGAGATGTAACTTTAACGTTCCATAACAGTCACAAGTCTGTTTAATAGAACTTGTGTCAATTTGATCTTAAATGTATTCATAGAGGTCTTATGGTTAGTTGTGTCTTTCTATCCAAACTGCTACCGTGGTGCTAATGTAGCAGCTAGGTGGCTCACGCTAACAAACTGTGGCAGTTTTGTTAACATTTAATTTTTTTTAAATCCCCTACTCTGTCAGTACCATCCACGACCATCTGTCTCTTGCTAAAACTTGCGTTCTTCTCCTTCAGGTTCTGGTTTGCTTCCCAATCCGTCAGCCTCCGTGTGATTGAGTGAGGTGAAACTGGCCTCAGTGGACAGCCACACACACAAAGGGCCATTCACTGGTCAAGGATGATCATGGAAGACATGAAGAATGAAGCCGACACTGCCTCTATAGTTTCTATGGCTGTTTACACGGTTATGTATCCCGTCTTTAACCAGGTAAAGAACGCAGAGTTTCAGTTGAATTATATATTTTTTTAAAAACAAAAGAAAAAACAAAAGAAATGTGGATGAGACTTATTCAGTAAGTATTCATGTTGAGTGGAGGAGGTTGTGATGTGTGTTTATTAAAATGCTGGTCGAGGTTAACTGTGAATGGGATTGTGTTCAAGGTTCAAATGTTTATGTTGTGTCTGCAGCTTAGATGACAGACAGTAGATGTTCTTCAAGTACTAACAAGCATATGTGCTATATTAATGTCAATATAAGGTCTATATTTGTGTTCATTCTTTACATTTGCAGTTGAATTGGTATTTTTAAAAACCTTTTTTTTTTTTTTAATTTAAGGCCCAAGCCCAGCATATCATAAAATCAAATGTTTTAGTTTTTTTTAGCCATACTAGCAGGGATGGAAATGGTGATTTGTCGGTTCACTACTTTGGTCCAGACTGAAATATCTCAACAATAGTGATGCACGGATTTCAGTTATAACTGCAGGCACGCGTCTCTAAATTGGAAGGTGGATGATTTATGCATACATGCAGATTTGGAAGACGTCCTCAGCATTTATGTCATGGATTGTCATGACATTGTGTACACACATTCGTGGTCCAAAGAGGATAAATCCTCATGACTTTGACCATCCTCTAACTTGTCATTTAGCACCACCATGAGGTTGGCCTTTATGCTTCCTAGATGATGTTTTCTAAACTCCTATGAATGTTCCTCTAGCACTACAAAGAGATGGAGATTTTTGATTTGAAATATCTCAACAACTATTGGATTGATTGGCGTACAATTTGGTACAGATATTCATGTTCCCCAGAGGATGAACTGTAACATCTGTGATTACCTGACCTCTCATCGTCCAGCCTCACAGAGCCACTTAGATGCCTGTAGAACGTTTGTAAGCAAGCCCTGTTTTCAATACTCTGCCTAAGCGCTCTGAAAAATCTACAAATATAAACAGGACTAATTCAAACTCGAAATCCAAAATAAACGCGGGGTTTAAACAACACGAGGTGCAAATGTTGCGTCAATAGTGGCTGAAGAATATCACTAGAGGATGAACTGTGGCCGCACACACGTGAAAACAAAACATCGAGCTTCATTCATCAAACAAATGGCACACCACTTTGTACTGAAAATAACTTAAAACCTGCATCTTTTTGCGTATAGGCAGACACACACACATATACTTAAAGGATAGGACTATATTGTTGTACCACAGAGGATGGGAGTATTGTGTTTGAAAATTGGCAAACACTGAAATTTGGGAACTTTTGGAATCCCAAAAAAAAAAAAAAAAAGGTTTTCAGAGTGTGAAAATTGACCAGTAAAATGTATAGTTGCAAGTAGTGACGAGCTGCAATGCCAGAATATAAACCCAGAGGAAGAGACTTTAATTCAAAGCCATTATTGTGATAAACGTGTCGCTCGGCGCCAACCGGCTCACCCACCAAACCGCCATGATACTGTGGCGTGCAAGACGTTTTTATTAGAGAACCGGTGATCTGAGACTTTGTAATTTGTAAAGACATTTTTATTCTTTTGGGTTGTATAATTTATCATTCTGTGGCTTTAAATGGAGATCAGGTAGTTTGAGGTTCAAAGCGAATCAGTTTGACGGTAATTGCCAGAGATTTTTTTTTTTTAACTCTCTTTTATGTTGTTCTTTTATCCGATTTTGTTTAATCGATGTTTCTTTGTTCCTTTTATATATTTCCCTCTCTGTTTCAGTGTTGTGTAGTTCAGAATTTGTTTTGTGGGGGGGAATGTGATTATTTCCCCTTCTCCTTTAAAAAGTTTGGCGATTGCACAAGTCTAGATAAAGTAGTACACACTGTTCAAATTGACAGACTTATAGTTTGAAGTCGTGACGAGCTCTAATTCCAGAATATCAGCCCAGAGGACTGGAATAAACTTCAATTCTACAGATGGACGGACTCAACACAGCTTTTCACAATACAATAACACAGTGTCCTCCTTTTGATATTGCAGGCTGACTGGCTTGTATGTGCTTTCTGCAGAATAACATTTCAGGACAGAAGAGAGGCCATGATAAGAGCAAAGCTGTGTCTGTGTGTGTGTGTGTCTGTGTATTACAACTTGCAGTTGGAGAAAGTCAACTTATCAGCAGCGCAGACCTTGAGAGCAGCCATTATAAAGGTAAAAGAAAATAAGCTTTATTTTGTTAGTTTGTTCGGGATGAACTGCAATCATCTTTCTTGTAATAACTGTGCACATACCCTTTAACTTTTTTTAATGATTTTGGACGGTCGACTTTCTGTGGGTTTGATGCGTTTAATGCCACAGGACCAAGGCTGACGTGTGTTTGTGTTCTTCAAGGCAGAGAAGGAGAGCCCCGGTCTGACCCAGGACATTATTCTGAAAATACTGGAGAAGAAGAACATAAAAATCGACTATAATGAGTCTCTACTTCGCATGGCTGCAGACGATGTGAAAGGTAGGCTGCTTGGCGAATGGTGCATGTGGAGAGAGGAGGAGGGTGCAATATGATGCGTCACACAGGACAACTGTACAAGAGACCAGCGTGAGATTTAGCTGTAGGTCAATAATCAGAAATGCATATTAAACTGGCCAACATTAACACTCTGCCAGGACATGAACAACACTGACTGTATTGCTTAAGGACACTTTAGCAAACAGAACGATTACCAACCGAGCTCTGTTTGAGTTTCGGTTATTTCCTGCCCATATTCTATTAGCACGATCATCCACTGGGGGGAGCTGTTTCTCCACAAATCAGCTGCTCTCCCCGATCTCAAATGTTCCATCGCTTCTGTCTGTAATTGAATTCCTTGTGCCGTGTACAGTGATTGATGGCAGTAATGAATTCACACATGCATACACACGCACACACACACACACACTTTGGATGAATTGTAAATGTACGTCCTGCATGGCACAGCCCAGGTTCTGCCTTAATCCTACCTTCACTTAACAAACTCAACACTGTCACTTTAAAGTGTGTGTGCACACACATTAACACACGATCATGTATTCCATTTTATACATCTGCACTGCAGACCACCATATTTAATTGCTTCGTTTCAGTAATTCTGTATGTATTTGAAGGGGCCCCATCACTGTCTGTATGTGAGCTGTAGTTTTTTTCCATCCTCTTGATGTTTTCAGAGTTCATGATTGACAGGCGAGAGCCAGAGTTTCAGGAGCTGAACGAGAGGGCCCGAGCTCTGAAACACATCCTCAGCACCATACCAGATGAGATCAATGACAGAGTAGGCTTCCTACAGACCATAAAGTAAGACAGCTCACTGTGTCAATGTGAGAGTGTGTGTGCAATGTATACTACGTTTGATTCTGTATAAAAGTTTCTGTCCAACTTCTTGTATTAATTGTAGACATTGCCAGAAAATGTCTCAAGGGGACGTCATTGGGATTAAAATCGGTTTGTTTTATAGTAAATAGTTTGGTGCAAAGACCAAGAATGTGATACAGTTTGTGTCTTTGTGATGAAGACCCTAATGGCATAAAAACATTATTATTTATTTATTTATTTTTTTTGTGAAGCGAATTTTGAAGGAGGCACAATTGAATACAAAGTCAAAGGAAAGACATGCGTGGGCATGAATGGATGCAAATTTGCTCGATGCAGCGTAACGGGGCAGAGACGATTTGAACATATTTAATAGTTCCTGGAGAGTTTTGAGCTCAGTCTTTGTCGAAACAAAAACACTCCACACACTCGGGGTCTTGGGGTCAGTGCATATGTTGCTAGCGAGAGCTAACATCTGCACATTAGCTGTTTTGGGTGACACGCACAGATTGCACAAACACATCGCACAGTCTTCATCAGCCAATGGAACTGAAGGTGTTGTCACATGATCTAAGTTTAGAAAATCTACTCATTAAAACATGCAACAAAAACATACATGGATGCTGATGTTAGTATTAGACATTACTTTGTATGTTATGGAATAAGAACTGTGAGGAATGCCATTTAATATCCACACACACACACACACACACACACACGTGCACGCGCGCTAAAGAAGAGTGAAAGACCTTTCATTTTCTTGGCCCACTTTGCTATTATTTTTGATCGAATTCAATACTCTTAGTGAGTCACTGCTTAAGTTACTTACCCAGCGGAGAGCTTAGAAATGAAGTAGATTCAAAAGGAATGCTGAAAAATTTAAGTTATGAAACCGCAGATTTCAAGTGCATTCGAGGGGAGAAAAAGTTGAAGGGTAAAGCGGGCTTGTGAAGAAAAGGGGAAGAAAGGGAGACAACAAGCAGGATGAAGGAACTGTAGTTCAGGGTATACAGATTTTCAGATATTGTCTCTTTTTAACGTGCACTTATTTGTTTGTGTCGTCCACAGAGACATTGCCAGTGCCATCAAGGAGCTGCTAGACACAGTTAATACTGTCTTCAGGAAATATCAGTATCAGAATAGACGGGTAGGTAGATACATGAAAAAGACAAAATGCATTTACTCAAGTGTAGTGTGTGTGTGAAATAAGTGGAGCTGAAAGGCTGTCTGTATTTATTGGTTAGGCACTGGAACAGCAGAAGAAAGAGTTTGTGAAATACTCCAAGAGCTTCAGTGTCACGCTCAAAACCTACTTCAGAGATGGAAAGTAAGTATGACACTGTTTCTAGTTTATTCTCTGTTTTTAGTTTATTATTATTTTTTTTTTTCTGTCCGTTTTTTCTTCCTTTTCTGTCTTCTCACTCACTCGTTCAGCCTTTTCTTCTTTTTCACAGGCAGCTACCAGCACATTTAATAGCTGTACATGCCAGCACGCATAAACACTCGCGCACACACAGTGTCTCCACCATGTAAATGGTTGTCGTTTGATCACAGCTTCTATCAAATCCACCATCGCTGAATAATTCCCTTGACCCATTTCCTGTGGATTCACGCCGCCTTGTAATCGCTGAAGCTTGACATTCTCCATTCCAGCCAGATCAGTGTTTCCTGGATCAATCCTAATATTGTTGCCATGTTGTCTTCGCTGTATGATTGACACGTGTGTCCTTGTGTCTCTGTCGCGGTTGTTTTCCAGAGTGATGAACGTGTTTGTCAGCGCCAACCGGCTCACCCACCAAACCAACATGATACTGCAGGCCTTCAAGACTGTGGTGTAGCAGCCCGAGAAGAGGCACACACACACACACACACACACACACACACACACACACACACACACAGACTTTCATTAGAGAACAGGTGATATGAGGCTTTGTAATTTGTAAAGAGGCAGACATTTTTCTTATTTTGGGCTGTATAATTTATAATTCTGTGGCTTTAGGGGAGATCAGGTAGTTTGAGGTTCAAAGCAAATCAGGTTGACAGTAATTGTCAGGGATTTTTAACTCTCTTTTATGTTGTTCTTTTTTTAAAAAATCTGATTCTTAAGTCGATATCCCTTTGTTCCTTTTATATATTTCCCTCTCTGTTCAGTGCTGAGCAGTTCTGAAAAAGTTTAGGAAAAGTGTGATTTTATTTCCCATGTCCTTTTTTTTTTTTTTAAAAGTTTGGTGATTGACCAGTCTAAAAAAGTACCATGGGAAAAAAAAAGTGGCATTCAGTTTTCAAACACATTCCCACATTTTTGCACCTTTGCCCTTATTTTATTGTCATTTTTCTATTGTAAAACGTAATCTTGATGTTCTGTTTATTGTAAAACCTAATCTTGATCTATACGGTGGTATCATGTACTTGGCACTAATATCCTGCCACTATCCACATACATCATATTCAAATTAAACCTGAAAGACACCAAGGTCTGGAGAAGCGTTCGGGAATTTGAAATGGAGACTGTGTTCCAGTGCATCATAAACAACCTGTCCAGGTGAACTCACCAGCTGGGCTGTTATTCTTTTGACTTTAGTTACAGAATGATTTGTCTTTACATTTACTGCCTCCAAACTATATAAAAGAACACATGGCTTTCTTCTTTTTTTTTTTTTATGATGGAAATGCGAGATCTTGAGATGGTGACCTGAGAGTATCTGTACTGGGGATGTGTATGGACCCTGTCAGTATTTTTGCTGCATGTCAGTGGTTTCTTTAAAAATAATATCTACTTGTGACATTGGGTGTAAGCTGTTCAACCACAGGGGTTTGTCCCTCACTGATTGTTTAATTTAAAGGTATTTTACAGAACTGAAGAGGTAAATGTATTAACTTTTTCACAAGAAATGTGTTTTTTTGTCAATTTCTTTTTCTTTCTTTTTTTCATCCTGTAATTGTTTTATACATGGTTAAAATCCACAATGAAACTCTTTGAGCCTTACATTTCATTTATTCATCTTTTTGCTGGTGAAATGTTCCTGCTTGTACATGCGGCAAACATAACCAACGATGGCAGGACGCCTCACTGAGATATTTCCAGCAAAGCTTTCATGGTGTTTGTTCAGAAATCCACTTTTCAATGTCAGATACTTAACTTCAACGAGCAAATCAAATTTTATTATGTACCTCAATCTCACACAGAGAAGTGCGAGGCGAGAAAACCTAGTGCTCACAAACATGTTGGCTTGTAGGGTCCATATTGAAAAGCAGCTAAAGGTCATTACAACAAACCCCAGCACTAGACTTTGTTTGGAAAAAGAAGTTGGAACAAGAAGTTTGAGAACTTTAGACTGACACAGTTAGTATTTACACTAACTGTGTGTGAGGGTGGGTGTTTAATGCAACTTTTAGATTTAAAGATATGAATGTATAAAACAAACTAATCCTAAATTGATTGTGAGTGACTTAATTGCATATTTTTTTAATCCAGATTTCAAATACTTTGAAGCAGTGGATCTTGAATAACCCTTGATTTAATCTTAACTTCATTTACACAAATGTATTTGACTCTAAATTCATAATTTCTCCATCTGTCTGCTACTTTAGTTGCCATGGCAACATTGCTTAAACCACATGTAAATAAAATTCCTCAAGAACTCTTTAAAAAAAAAAAAAAAAAAAAAAACAAGAGTCACGAAGAGTGTGTTGTAAAAAGCCCATTTCTTTTATTTATTTATTTTTTTATTCAAAATTAAATAGTTCTGCCACTTGGGAAAGATTTTCAAAAGTGGGTCTCTCTTCAGATCTGCATTGTTGTATGAAAGTGCTTCATTTCCACTCGGTTGCCCTTGCGTTCTCTTTCTTCGCATGCGCCTCTTTCCTCCCAGTACTAAGATCCGTACCAATCCCCCCCCCCCCCCCCCATTCCAGCAACTTCATTCTTCTCCCTGTATAATAGTGGATTTTCCATGGTGGATTTGTGGTGGGCTATTTTGGGCTCTGTACTGGCTCCTACATGCACCACTGTAATCCAATTGTGATAGTGTTAATTTTTAAAGCTTTATTATTGAAATTGCTGAGACCTAATTTTCTGATCCTGTCACCGTTGACGACCGCTGTAATCAGCTAATTCAAGTTATTCCAGGCCATTAAGTCACTCGCAGGGATTGGTCGTGGTCACTGAAGCAGCAGGGAGCGAGGGAAACGATAATCTCTGCGTTGGATATATAACTTTTGTGTGCACTCATGCTTGCAGTCACACAGGCAATCTATTTGTCTCAGTTAAAAAAAAAAATCCTGAATACTTTTGTTGTGTGTGTGTGTCTGTGCGTGTGTGTGTGTGTACTGCTACCAGTGACCCACAGGAAGTCCCCTCAAAGGCATTTTAATGGCACTATAAAGCTCTGGTGTTGTGTGCTTTATTTCTTGTCCAGGTCCAGGTTCACATCAGTACTTTTGTACTTGCTTCAATGCAAGAACACTTTTATGAGTGGTAGTAGAATACTAATGTTCTTGTGAATTGTGTTGCCATAGCTATGGAGTGGAGGGGGAGAGGGGGGGGGGGGTGTAATTATACCTCACACAGATTATCTTCTCTCTAGTGCCTAATCTGTGAATAGAAGTTAAACACACCCACACACACACATTGTGTTACATACAGACGATAGGGCCTGAACTCACAAGCACAACTCTTTTTGACTACTTGGTTGCCAGGAAACTTCGCCTGAGTCTTTGAGAGTGAGGGATAATAAAAGAAAAGAAATGTGTGTGTGTGTGTGTCCGTCCTCTGCCACTTTCTGGGCTACTGGGGGCAGTTGGTTAACTCTCTGTGTGTGTGTGTGTGTGTATGTGTGTGTGTGTGTGCTGCAGCCAGGGCTGTTAGCGTTGATTGCTTCTCCGACATCGCTGGCTTAGACAAACCTCTGGACACAGAATGTCGTGCGGACAAGAGCCAGGCAAGGCCAAGATGGACCAACCAGAGGCTGAGGATTTGTTTGAAATGTCATACAATTAAGAAGGATGTTTCAACACCTCAGCGCAGGGGGACTCTGGGAGTTTTTATTTCTGTGAACACCCACTGTGAACGGAGGGGATGAAATGGGACGTCTTGGTTAGTTTGAATTTTATTAACTGTGTCTTCAGCTCTGCTATATGGACATAATTTAAAAACCTGCCTGACTGAAGTGTACACACTGACGGTCCCGGACAGGTACAGCTAACTTGACAGTGATGTTGCCCGTCATTATGCAGTTATATCCTGGCGCTGTGATGGCTTTTTTTTGGACAGTTTGACTGCAGCGGATGATGCAACTTTAATAAAACAGAGATAGAAATCCAGCAGTGACAGCTTGGAGAGAGTTGACTGGACCTGAAGGGGCCGCCTAGGAAGAAGAGAGGCAACCCTGGTAAGTGGGTTTTGTTTGCCAACAGATATAAAAGCTATATTATATTGTTTTATTTTACAGTTCACAGCATTTATATGTTTTGCTAAACACATCTGTTGCAGGCTAATACTCAGTCAGTGTAAATTAAGACGTGGATGAACTATCATGAAGATCATACTGCAGTTAATCAGTATTATAAAAAAAAAAAAAAAAGATAATAGCTGCAGCAAAGCATTGGTTTTAGGCTTTTATTACAAACCCTGTCATCAAAATCTCAGCTCAGTTTGATGCCACTTCCAATGAATTTTTCTCATAAGCGTTTATGTCGGACGGAAAAAGAAAGAAGGTTTGCTGTCTCCCCTTTGTAGTGTGCGTAGAAAGGAACTTTTTTTTTTTCATCATCTTACATCCGTCTCTCAAACGAGCTTTTAATCACCACACACAGGCTAATTTAACACAACCTACCTTTTATTCATATTATTCACGCTGCTTTCACATTGCCTGACATAAGAGACTTTACATGCTTTGGCAACCTGCTGCCTCCTCTTCGGGGATCCTATTCACCCACCTTTTGATATATGTGTTGAAAACGAAAATAACTTTGGACGCTATTCAACACAGACCTGTTTGGATGGAGTGAAAAGAGGCAACAAAAGAAGTCGGCTGCTGCTGAGACTCTGCCGTATGATTATGATGACGTGACAACCCGCTGTGAAACAGATAGGCTACAGAAGGTGTAGGATACGTATGGGATTACTCGAGCTGGGAACAGCTTCTTCCCTCATGTAACACCCAGAAACGCGGGGAAATCTATTATTTGACTTGAGTCTTTAGTGCAGACCTTGTATGGGATGTTGCCGACTGATTGACAGGACTGAGCTGTAACCATGGGAACGAGGATGGAGGTGGCTCAGCTTGAGAGCAGGATGAACACCGAGGACTATAGAAAGCTACAAGGCCTTTTCCTGGTGAGTGTTTTGTCAGTTTAATCGTTTCCTATTACACCTTTTAATTCACACAGGAAACACAAAAAGACTATATCTCTGTTTGTAGTACCTCACCTCCCAGGTTTCAGAAGAAATGCTTCAGAACCTGCAGCACATTGTGTTCGAATGGTAAAGAGACTTTTGTTCATTATTGTGTGCAGACTATTTGCAGTGTCTCCTGTGTCCTACAGGACCCCTCGGGTGCACCTCGCTCCTTGTCCAGAACTGAATTCATCAATCTGGCTGGGTCGTCAGTTGGTTTTGGCTCCAAGGAGGAATACGGCCTCCTGTTTGACAGCGTGGTCGTCACCCAGGAGCACCGCGGCCTCCTTCTGGACGTCGACGCTGTGAAGGAAGAGGGACGCGTCGACTGGGGAGGCCTGTGCTCCTTTCTGCTGCTGGAGCTTTCTGATAAAGTGAAGAACACCAGAACCAGGACGGGGCCTTGCTGGAAGCCACCACGCACTTTGACCTGTCCGCATCGAGACCCGGTTCACAAGGTAAAAGGTCACTGACCTCTCGGAGGCTTAAGAGAAGAAGAGTTGGTTATGTGCCGCAGTAGATCAGAAAATGGGCAACATGCTCTAACTCTCATTTTATCTGGAAAACATTTTGACATTGTCTGACTGGAGAATCCCAAACTGCTGACCGGGTGGAATTCCACATTATTAAACATTGTGCGAGGAAAAGTTTGAAGGTATTAGGGTCTTGCTCATCAAAATGGCACACCTCTTTTGAGATAAATGGCTCCGGACTCCTTTAAGTTTAACATCTATCAATTAATATGTAAATGAAGCGGCTGGTATAAAGCGCCTACTGCTGTGGATAAAGTGATGGCTCACCACTTTAATCTTTAAATCCTGAGAAAGTCAAAATGTCACCATGTTGTGTACGTTGTTTTTCAAATGGCTGGAAGGTTTTGACCCCTCTAGTTTAGATCAGTCTTAAAGAGGCGGACAGACTAATGGGGCTCAGCAGACTCTTCAGTTTGAAACACTGTCAGTAAAGACTGGCACAACATAAGCAGGATATAAAAAAATATTTCTCAGAGCTGCACATATTTTTATATAACATCTCACGCAACTGTGCAATTGGCCTCAGCTCCACAGAAAGTTTTAGCATCTTTCAGCAGCAGAGATCTTTAACGCTGAAGTAATACATTCACAAATAAGTCCTGAAGTCATGCCCCACTTCCTGCTTAGCTTCGGTTCTACGAGTTTTTGGTACTTCACATATTTTCCCGTACAGAGTTTCTTCCATTGGTCGTACTGAGGGTTTCCATATTGTAAACTAAATGGGAATCTACAGCCATATACTCCCATTAACAGTAGAAGTTGAGAACCGTGACGTTTTAACCAGGATAAAACAATATTTATTTTGTTACCATTTAACAACCACAGCTTTAGAGGGACTACAGAAATCATGGGAACGGGCTGGTTCGAAAAGGTTCTTTGGTCAAAACTAAATGGAAATTTGCAAAATATCAGTTTGAAGAGAAATCTTTTATTTAATTAGAAATTTTTTTTAAATCTATATACAGCAGGTAAAATGTCATTGCTCCATTTGGTACATCTGAGAACAAATTTTGCTAGAAAATCATCGCACCATAGAGTCACCAGCTGTTGATAAATACTATGTAATTGGAATAATTAGAGATAAATACATGACACGCCAATCTGAGAGATCCTATCAAGCCTGCAGTTGGCTGTGAGAACTGACTCAGTTTGCAGTAATTACATTGGTAGTACATCTAAGCCCTGACCTCTATTCTATAAGTATTAATAAACCTCTTCTTTCATTAAAGATATGCAATGTCTCCTTCTCATACAGAGTCAGCTCAAGCCTTTTTTCTGCTGCTCTCAGTTCTTTTCTTCTTGTAGCTTAGCCAATAAAATGGCATTATTCATTAAGCCTTTTTGTGTTATTGGTTTCGGCACGAAAGACTGGCCCTACTCACTTACTGCCAATGAGAGGAAGATTTAGGGTTGAGCTCATGTTTGAAGAAGTTATTCTAGTGTAGTTTTATGGCTGAAGATTAGCAAGAAAGGAAAGGATATCTTTTGAATTTCACCTTAAAGGCCCCATTTTACTAATTAATGTCACATGAAAATGTTCCAAGCTACATAACAAAGAGCATTAAAGCTGTTCTGAAGGTCCATTTGACAAAAGTGAGTCTGTCTGATGCTTTGTCCAATCTTGGATTCGTCCAGGTCAAATGCTGTTGTGTTGTGATGTCCTCTGGTCTCCCCAGGTGTTGTACCTGCAGAGTTCAGGTCAGTATCTGACTGTGAGTAAAGGAGGAACCGTGGGGCTGCGGAAGAGAGAGGACATGTCCCTCCTGCACACACATCGACTGCAAAACAGCACGGTCGCACCCAAAGACCTCTGGGTCACAGACATGGTGCTGCTGCACAACATACACAAGGTGACTTTCACTTGTAGCAAACAGTCCAATTATTTACTGGTGCCCTGGTTGTGTTGCCCCATTCTGGGTCTCGTGGTGTAGTTTTCTTTACGCAACTGGAAAAAGAAATGTTTATATATGGATTAGTAGTCTGAGTTATTGGGTCAGATATTATATTGTACTGCAAACAAGCATTCCTCTCAATCAATTAATTATTGATCAGTGGTTTTGGTTAATGGCATTGCCGACATGAAGCCTTTGCATAATGCTTAGAAAATCAACTTTCATTTTTCAGTAATAACACCATCAATTATTGAACACTTTTCATTAGCGATTCTTTAATCTGCAGATTTGCGGGTGACAGATATAATTTTGTTGTATAACACATATGAAGACTTTCCAGTTATGCATCAATAATTCGTCTGGGGAATTGTTATTATATATTATTGATTCATTTAAGTGTTGTCTATCTTAATGTCTCTCCGTTTCGAATAAACTTTTTTTTAATCAATTTTTTTTTTATCCATTCTTAGATAGCTGTGTCTTTCACAAGTAAGGAGGTGTGTTTCTATGACATTCTGTCAAAACAGGACTTTGGGTGCAAGTATAAACTCCAGGTAACGTACGTATATAAATATACAGTATATGTATATATATATAGAGCCAATGCTTTGTTTTTTTTGGTTGGTTGTAGCATTTTTCTACCAATGTATCTGGATATTGAGTATCCAGAGTGTGTAACCTGAGAAAAGTGTGTGTGGACAAGAAATCTAAAATTGTACTCACCACTTCTTATCTTCTCCAGGGTTTGAAGTTTACTCCCTGGTGTCTAGACTACTGGGTGGATCCCTCTCATCCGGACCAGGCTGTCCTCACCATAGGAGACATTGGAGGACAGGTAATACACAGAGTGATAGAATAATAGAAAGAGGGGAAAGAGAAAAAAATAGGATGGCAGAACATTGTCACAAGTCTTTGTTTTTCTGCATCATCTGTACAGTCCATTGTTCCATAAATGTGTGTGTGTGTGTGTGCTATCCCAGGTCAGTGCTTTACATTTTACCTCAGCTCAGATCTCTCTGTTTGAGAGACTTAGTCTGAGGACGGACTCAGACTCAGCAGACATCGTCCTGTGGGACGAGCTAGTCAAAGGAAAGCATCACTCCTGTTACCCTGTGACACACCAAGCGCACGCGCCTGCCTGGGTTAGGAAAGGTAGGAAATACCAACACACACACGTAAATTAATATGTGATGTTATGAGCCAAAAAACATCTTTGCAAACATCTACTTCAGTCTTTCTTTGAGGATCAACTTGTACAAATGCATGTCTTTATTGTAGCTTCGTCATCGATTCCCTCACTCGTCATTGTCCTGTCTCCTCATTTCTGTGTTTACGCATCTACTATTTCATATTGTATGTAAATGAGGGCTGCAATGTGTTTCAACATGCCAAAATATCAGAAAGCAGGTACTTCTACGTTTCACGTTGGCTAACAGGACCCTAAATCCTGCTGCTTTTCATTCCTATAGTTAACTTCCGGCGCCCTCGGGTCAAAAAAGAGTTTCTATTAGTCGGAGAGAATGAAAAGGAAGGATGTGAAATCAGTTGGTCAGATGACAGAGAGAAAGAAAGGGCACACTCCGGTTGTCAGGGATACACGACGCTCACAAACACAAACTTTTCCCTTCACACCTGCGAGGAGAGCCACCGTCTGTGCTCGCGTGCTTCAGTTTCACTACACCAACGGCTTATGCAACACCATGGAAACGCCATAACCCTAACCCACACACACATGCAGAGCCAGACTTTTGACTATTGGCATAAAGTCACAGGCTCGAGGTCATGCCGCCTGAGACTCCCCACTTGAGCTCAGCCCGGGTAGGGAAGTGGTCGCTTTAGCTGTATCTCGGTTGCATCATCTGCATGGAGCCCCTCTGAAGAGCCATTGGGCTGTTTGATGGTGATTCAGCGCCGAGGCAGCGCTCCGAGACGAGCTTGGCTGAAAGGGGAGTTCCTGATAAAAGCGGAAAAAAACAGAATGAAGTACATTTAAATAAGCACAAGAAATGGGAAAACAATAAAAGGGGAAACAGAGGAGACAGTGCCAACACATTAAAAGCGCTGCGTAATTGAAATTTGCAGGCTGTGTGCGAAACAACAAGAGAGGGGGTATACTAAGGTTTGCTGTGTGTGTGTGTGTGTGTGTGTCTGTGTGTGGGGGGTGTTTTGAGAGTGTGAGAAAGGAGAGGAGGGAGCTTGTGTGACTGTTTATGTGTGTTTGAATACCTCTGGGGTGCTGGTGCTGTTCTTTTGAAGTTGCCCACCCTGAAGTATGAGTAGGCTGTGTACCATTAGACATGGCTGGTTATCCAGACCTCCAAACCTTCGGGCTCACGGGCCACCAGAGAGGGAAGGGAGGCGGGGCAGGGGGAGGAAGGGGATGGAATAGAGAGGAAAAGTGAGAGGAAATTAGGAGGAAATTGGGACGGACAAAGACCCATAAAGACAAGGAAGGAGAGCTGTAAGTGTGAGTCTGTGAAGGAGAAAAGCATTAACATATCCACATGATGTTGCGATCAAAGAAATGAAAAAGAACATTAAGGATAAACGTCAGCGTGTAGGTGAAATCTCCCAAAGAAAAAATGGACAACAATGGAGGTTTGCTTTGATGTAGATATCCAGTGAATCTGCTTCCTGTTTTCTAAATCATAAACTCGCAGCAATACAAAAGTGTGACATTACATACAGAGCTGGACGAAGGCAGATGTTGTGTATGTGCGTCTGCATCACAAATAGCTCGAGTTATGATTTGCGTGTCAGTGAAAGAGAGAAGGCCTCATTAATCAATGATGAGTCATTCGACGCCGTCTGAAAATCCACTGATCTTTTTATTCGCAGGCGGGAGAAAAGACGTGGTGTATGAAATTTAATCAGACGAAATTATTTGCCCCAGCAATGCGGCCGATCTTTTGACCTGCGACTGTCACATGCCATCTCGCAAGCCGCACTTATTTGTGAAGTATTTGGAAAACCAAGCAGCCTCTAATGGAGACATGCGGCATCCAATTTAGCTGTTCTCAATCAAAGTGTTAATTGAGACAGATGGTGATGCAAGATCCATTACTTTTTCTGTAATACCAGTGAGCAAATCAAACCGGCCTAATTCTATGCTGTGCTGAGCGCCTGTGGATGGGTTGGTTTACTATGTACAGCAGGGTTGCGGTCAATGCACATTTAGCACAGCCATTTCAGAGAGTGTCCTTCAGAGTTCTGGAAGTTAAAACATTTAGGCATCAGAAGGATGAAGTAACTACTGAACAGTGTGTCATCAGCGCAATATGTTGCAATGTCGTTTTACATTGAATTTGTTGGAGTTAAAACTAATTTATTCTCTCCACCAGTAACTTCTGCAGCATTATTGCTCATCGCAGAGGAGCTGCTTGGAAGCCAGTGGCATTTTATTGTGCGATTGTTTCCTCTTTCTTCTCTTAAAATGAGTTTATACAGAGAACGTTGAGATCAAATATGTGCGGGTAAACATTTTAACAAATTTATTGTCTTTCTCTGTGCTCCGGCACACATTTCCCCCATAGTCAGGGTATGTGGATAGTATGTGTAAAATTAAAAAAATAAAAAGACAAGCAGGGGATCTGGATTTGAAGAAGTTCTAATCAGTTGCAGTTCTACATTTGAAACCAACTGTTTCACCAGACAGCAACAACTAAAAAAAAACAAACAATGAAACTAAATTTAAAAAAAGATACAAACAGCTAATTGTTTGTCCGTCACACCTAATTGACTTTCACTTTGTGACTCTTCCCTGCAGTATGTTACCTGGGCTCGCTGGAAGCCTTTGTGTCGTGTAGCACGAGGCCGCAGAGCAGCATGGTGATCGGCTGGAGGGAGAAGGAAAGTAGGAGTCTACGAGTCACTTCTTTCTTTACAAAGAGGGGCGTGTGGGACATGGACCACCACCGTGGACTCAATCTGATAGGTGGGGACCAATGTGTACTCAGACTTATAACACTTACTTATAATAAACTTTATTTGTATTACACCTTTTATACAAGAAATGCAGCACAAAGGGAAAGTGAGGGAAAAAAGACGGATAAAATGCCATAATTAATGAAAAATAAGATGGAAAACAAAACCAAAATAAGAGATAAAATAATATAAATGAATAAGATTAATTAGATAAATAGCATGCATAACAAAAAAAGGAAAATAAAACCCACTGAATAATACTTATGATAATATGAAAAACTATTTCTCCTCGATTTTGCACTCTCTGCCAATCGCCGCATACTTATGATGCGAGTGTGAAAAGAGTTAAATCCTCAGTTTGTCCACTCGAGTTAGTTTCATTTAGACAACCTGAAAACACAAATTTGTGAGGAAAATGCAAAAAGAAATGATTTGTGTCTGTATTATATGCTTTATGTGCCTTGTTGGGTCGACATGTTTAATAATAATTTCCATTAATGCCTACATCTCTATGCATAGAGAGGCATGCAATGATCAAACGCCTCATTAAACAAGGATTTTTTTAAATTTTTTTTTATGTGTGCGAATAAAACAGTACGGTTTCCTGTAATTAATTAGCGCCTCTGCTGATTTGGGACATTCTCATTGGTTGTAGCCACAGCGGGTGTGGATCATCAGGTCTTGCTGTGGAACCCGTATGTGACCTCGGAGCCAGTTTGTATGCTCAGCGGGCACACGAGCCCCGTCACCGCGGTTCGCTTCATGCAGACCAAGCAACAACTGCTCAGCTACTCCATAGATAAGGTAGAAGTGTGTGTGTGTCTGTGTGCAGCTCCCTGCTAGAAAACACAATGTAATGATAAAGAGCCCTGTAATATTAATTGTGATACCTTGCTATAATTACCTCAGAGGAAATAGGCCGCGGTGCAGATGATTGGAAGCCTGTTTCACACTGTTGCTACTATAAGAGCTATGGCATCTCCTCTGAACTCTTCTTCTTTCTGGTGCTTGTGCTGCTTTTCCTCTCCCCTCTTGTAGCATGTTTTCCTTCTCTTTTGCTTTTCTGGAGATAATGAATATTTTAGAAGTGATTTATGTTCCACCTGCCTTCTGCTCAAACACCATCTGCCATTGCAAGAAACTCTAAAAGCTTTAACCCGGATTCCTCCGTAAAAGTTTGTGGAGCAGCGACAGTCCTCTTGTTTTTGTGCCGTAAAGCAATATGTGCCTTCTGAATAAGTGGCACAATGTGCACAGGCGGCTAGATTAACCATCTTCTTGTATTTGTTCTGTAATTATCATAGTGTCTTGTGATCATTTTTTTTTCTTCTGTGGTGACGCTCATAGCTTCTACCACTACTGTACATCTGCTCATTTCCTTCCCAGGTCCTGTGTCTATGGGATGTATCTCATCAGCTGTGTGTTCACCGTCTGGCCGGTGTCTTCCCAAAGACCCAGGAGGACGCACACACCCTCCTGTTTCTCCACGAGGAGCGTCAACTCCTCTTGCTATCCTTCAACAGCCTGCTTCTCCTGCTGGAGACTACGGAGGAGGAGGAGGAGAAGAGGACCAGCAGCCATGAGCACCCTGTGACCTGCGTGCTGTACAATAGTCTGTTCAGACAGGTACGCAGATGAAATGCCTCCCTGAGACTGAGCAGGCGGCCGGCAGTATAGACGTTGGAAACTGGATGTTTGAAAGCTCATCCTTGACCTTTCCGTTTGCTAGCTGTTCCAGAGCTTTTGATCATATCACATGCACTTCATCACATGGAGTTTGTCTTGATGTAATAAAATATGTGCATGTTCAAATTTCCATTTTCTTTGAGCGCTTTAAGGACTTTCGGTCCATTGTTCTCATCCATTTGTTGATGAAGATCATGTCATATGAATTTAAATGCAGTATTAATGCCGGTGTTTGTGTATCACGAACTGTATTGAAATTAAACGTCTGGAATTGCTGTCCAGATATTATTGGACAGAAATGTCGCATGTTTTTAGTGGAGAAGCAGAGAAATAATGCTTTCTACCTTTTTTGTGTCATGTGTCATTATAATGATTTATTTTATGTTTTGTTCCCTTAACCCCCACTTTATGACAGACTTGACATTAGTTTCCCACCCAGTACACAGATAAAACAAATAGCTATTGCATCCAGTATGAACAATTTAAAAGACTCCATTCACTCTTGCTTTTATTCCCACTTGACAGCAGCATTAGTCGCAAATTTTCTTCAGCGGCTTAGCACTAAAATAAAGTGTAACGAAGCGTGGAGAATTGTTTGGCTTTAAAGAATACATCAGTGGAGCCCGGCTTTCTCGCGGCGTCGAGTGGATCAAACTCCATTTGATGATTGATATCCCCTCTCGCTTTCTGCAGGTAGTCAGCAGTGACTCTGCCTCCTCTGTGATCTGCTGGCTGGCTGACACGGGCCAAAAGGTCAAGCAGTTCCACCGTTGCCACGGCAACGCCGAGATATCCACCATGGCCCTGGATGGCACCCAGACCCGGCTGTTTACTGCAGGCACTGACGGAGAGGTCAAAGTAGGTGGACACACACACACACACACACACACGCACACGCACACACACACACGTACTGCTGTGAACCATATAGCTGCAGGACAATCCTCACGGAGATGCAAACTCCGAGATGTAAAACCGACAGGGGATAGAGTGAATGCAGTTTGACGACAACATGTGAAGTGGAAGGACGAGAAGCAGGCTGTCAGGAAACACTAAAATGTTATATTCGTAACTACTCCTACAAGGATGAACACCTCATTGACTTTACTGCTGAATGAGTGTTAGTGAGTCTGACATGCATACACCTGGTCTCAGTCTGTCTGGGGTGCAGGGGCGGAACAGAACGGCCATTTATCAGCCACTAATCGTTTTTATTTTATTTTGAAAAGATAAGAAAAAAACAAACTCTAAAAATCTGAATATTTGCATATGTATCGGGGCTGTGCTGGTGTGTGTCTTATGGCGCTAACTCTAATGCCACATGAGTGACATACCAGTTTCAAGCAGTTAGGAAAGGGTAGGATATGCGTCGTTAAACCATGAGTGACATGCGACACTCAGGGCGGACAGTGGCATACCATGCCTGTCTAACAGAAGTGGCACCATCGGTCACTTTCTGATCAGGATGCTACTGTATGCTTTTGCATCAGTGAGATCGCGTATGTTTTGGTTTTGCATGTTGACACCATGCATATTATATTAGAGTGTTTTTTCTAGAACAAAGTCATAGCCTTCTCTGCCTGTACCCGCTCTAGTTATGCATGTGCACATGCACGCGTGTGTGTCTTCTCTTGGCAGAATCGTGTCTTGGAAAGGTTTTTTAAAATATGGTTGTAATTTCAAAACACGTGGTTCTCTGTGAATGTATTTGCATTCCACGTTCAAGCACCGACTCCAAGCTCAGTGCGATCGGTTCTCAACAGATGAGTAAAATAATTACGCATATCCTAATCAATACAATCAACCACATCAGCTCTCTGACCCCATGAGCCCTCGTGAGGATGCAGGCAGTGTCAGGTATGCACTCACAGTGCCATGAAAGAAATACACAAGTCATCCTCAGCGGAAGGAGCAGGCACCCCTCAGGCCAATTAGCAACAAGAAGCGTCATCTCTCCAATTTTCATCAACACTGAACCTGTGGTGTAGCAGTTAGGGCCATTCAGAATTAGACATTTTGACCTTTTAATTACACCGTTCCCATTGGGCCAATCAGTGTTCTTCTTTGTTAAATGCCACAACACAGATCCAAACTGCGTCATCATGCAAAATTGGACATTGTGAAATATTACCTGAGCGGCCATGTTTGATGGCTGTACAGTGGCTTGATGGTTTGTATCTCATTTCAAAAGATGAACTTCTTGAAAAGCTAAGCCGTTTGGACTCAAAAGTGAATACAACCGTTGCTATTTCTGTTACCTCTTTCTTTTCCAGAAGAGATAATAAGTGGTAAATAATATGAGTGTTATTTATGCTGCAGGTGTGGGACTTCCATGGCTGCTGCCTCCACAGGATGAACGCCGGCCTGGGTCGGTCTGTGGAGATCTCGCAGGTCCTGCTGCTGAAGAGGAGTATACTGGTGATGGGCTGGGAAAGGTAGTGTACATGTGTGAGTATTATGTTTTGATTAACAACTGAAAATGTGTGCAAACTTAAGACTCCAGAGGTGAATATCAGTCATAAACTGTGTATGTTTACACATAGTGTATTCATTCAACCTTTATTCATCTCGAGGAATCATTGAGGGCATTAAACTGACGCGACAGATGGTTTGTTACACAGAACCATCTGAGATGCAGTCATTGGAAACGGTTTGGAAAAGGTCAGGCATTTAAAAAAAAAAAAAAAATTAAAAAATACTTGGCAGGTGATTGGATGTAGCTCCTCACAGGACGCCGATTGATCCGATCCACTGTGGTTCAGACACAAACGCATTACTTGAATCCTAACAAGATGGATTTTCATCTCATCTTGTGACCGTGAAAGTCAATGATGTCGAGAGTACAATTAAAATGGAATAAATAAACACAATAAATTATTTACGAGAATTCCAATAGTGTTTTAATTGAACGTGTGTGTGTGTGTGTATGTGTCTGTCTGTCTGTCTGTGTGTGTGTGTGTGTGTGTGTGTTCTGTCCTCTCCTGCTCCCTCTGCCTGCCGACGACTCAGAGCCAACCAGACATCTGGACTCTAACGAGTATCGCTACCTCATATTTGTGTGTGTGTGTGTGTGTGTGTGTGTGGTTTTTTTAATACCCACATCACATCTGCTCTTCATCTTCATCAGCATCATCATCATTTCACACCCTGTGAGCTGAACTTGGCAGTGTGCTATCATCAAGTTATACGACACACACACACACACACACACACACACACAGAACATAGACGACAGATCAGCAGCAGTAAAAGAAAATACTGCCGTTATGACTTTCATCACTCATATCATTTCCTGTTTCCTTGCCGCCACCCAGACCACAGTTTAATCCACACAGTGCTGTGTATCGCAAGACTTCTGCTGACCTTCTGCTGCTCATATGATCTCATGCGGGTTGAGATATCCACATCCCACTGATGCGCGTATTGCACAGTTTGAAACTACAGTGCCTCGTTTCTTTTTTTATTTCGTGTACACTACCTGCATAACAATAAAAAGGCAATAAAATGGGTTGTCATGATGACGTATAACAAAAATAATAAAGAAGCAGACCAGGTTTCATGTGCACGGTGTCTTCTGTCACTGTCTGTGTTCATGGCCTTATATATGCACACACACACACACACACACGCACACGCACACGCAGTGTCAGTCAGTAAGAGATCTCCGTCAGATACAAAGCTACTGAAAAACTTTTCTTGTTTTCTCTCTTCGCAGGTTGTTTCAATCAACATGCTGCTGTAAAGACAGTCTATGGGGTTTTGTGCGTGTTGGACACCTTTACACCGTCCCCTCTTCTCACCCCCACCTTCTCTCTGTGTCTCTGTAGGATGTTCACAGTTTTCCGTCTGCATTCCTTCTCGCAGTCTTTAGTCGAGCCTTCACAGTGGAAGGGAGGCGTGCAGCATCGCAGCGATGTGCTCTGTGCCGCGTTCCAGCCTCCACAGACTCTGGTCACAGGTGTGTGTGCGTGTGTGTGTGTGTGTGTGTGTGTGTGTGTGTGTAAACATGACGAGCACTTTTGACGTCGCAAAGAAAACTAAAGAGAGACCTTGTAAATGTAAAAGATGACACTTATTTCACAAAACACATTTTGATAATTCCATTGACGAATACTATAGTACGAGTACTATAATACAAATACTATAGTATTTGTATTATAGTGCTAAGCACGACTGTCATGAGAGTGCATGTTCACGTGTGCTCCTGTATTTCTTTGTGTTCTTTTCACAACAACAACAAACAAAAAAAGACACTTTCATGCAGAGTAAAGAGAGAGGTGGAAAAAGGGGGGGGGGGGGAAACAAAAGGAAATGAAAATGAATCTTCAGTGAGATGAAAAATAACTGGGAGCAGTTATCTGCTGATTAAAGTAGGTGGTGTTGTTATCAAAAGGACTCAACTCCACACGTCGCTCTCTGCTGGAAATAGCTCTGTTTTTACGCGTGTGTGCACACGTGTGTACGCAGAAAGAGACTTAAGCTCTTTTTACTTTTAGTTCATACTGCAGCCGCCCTTACAAAGTATGTACTGTACTGTTGTATGTACTGTACTGTTGTATGTGCTGTACTGTTGTATGTACTGTACTGTTGTATGTACTGTACTGTCGCATGCACTATGCATGCAATCGGGACGTAGTACTTCATCCTAACATGGCGCCTTGAACTTTCACACTCTTGCTCATATTTCTACCGCGCAAAGGATTTGTGGGTCAGAATAGCCAGAAAAGTACGCTGGCTTAAATACGGCAAAATACAACCGGAGGCAGCAGGACATCACGGTATTTTTGGCATACTTTATTTGACATACCATGTATTGGGACATACTATATATTTTTCTGGCATCTATGGTAGTATGGGTATTGGAACGCAGGCTTAGTATATTTTACAATTCACAGTCAAATGTACAACTTTGCTCCCATGTGTGGCTGTGCAGCGTTGCACTCGTATGAACGTGTACTACAACTTAACGGCTTGTTAACACTGCATTTTAGCAGCTTTAGTGAATGCCAAACTATTTTCATAATATAGATACATTCAAATAAGGCGATACAAGTAAAAAGAAAACAAGTATAATTGAATTGAAAATGATCTAATTAGAAACTCACTGTCTGGTTTTGACAGCTCTGCCAGAACCTTTTTACTCAGAGTTTTTCTTTTGTCCTTTGTTAGCCACACTGCTGAGATACAGTATTTTAGATGCTTTTTTTTTAACTTCATAAATCCGTATTTTACTCCTCAGACAACAGCTTCCCTTTCTCTATTCTGAGCTGACATTTACCTCCACCACAGGCCGAAACCTTTACATGTCAGAGCCCATTAATTGGCCAGTTTCATTCTAATTAAATTCTTAATTAGAGCTGTATTAAAGCCAGGTGAACTGGAAAGGTCAAGCAGTATATATGATTTAAAAAAGAAAACACCCACGTACAGTTCTCTGCTCAGCGCTAGCACTCGTCTAATAGGAGTGAGATGAAGATACAGTTTATTTCCAATAAAAAGTTAGAAGCACTTCTCATTTCACTTATTCCTTATCCCTAGTCTTTAGTTGTGTTTTAAAATCTGTGTGTGCGTGTGAGAGAAAGAGGTAATATAACCATACCTAAGTACTACCCACAGGGACCCTGCAGGGACAATTACTCAGACCAACACATTTCTTCTTCTGTCGTCGTCTCGTCATTGTTTCGTTTTTTTTTGTTTCGTCTTTGTTTCTTTGTCTGCACGAGTTGGACCAGCAGGGTTTTTTTTTTTTTTTTTTTTTGTCTGTATTTATTATCTCACCCACAGTATTCCTTGTTTAATAGTATTGGGGGGGGGAAGATCATACATTGCAGAAGATTATGCAGAATTACCATCCAAATAATCAGGCAAGTGATCAGAGCATGAATTCAGTGGCATGAAATGCAAATGACTTGCACATGTGAAATCAGTCGCAGTCCTGAAATCACACCGGCGCTTATTAAAATGCAGAAACACCGGGCGCCTCTGGCTGACGGAAGACGAGCACTTTCCTCTCTTCTTTCAATCACTCCGTTTCTTACTTCGCTCCTGTGAGTTTATACGTACCTTGAACTCATCTGCAGAGTTTGTGAGCAGGATTTTTACAGTTTTGTTTTTTTATGATTTTGAGGATTGTGGAATTCGAGCCTGTGGCACTTCGTCCCATTTGCCGAGCTGTGTCACGCTCAACGACCTCCATTAACCAAAGAAAGAAATAACATCAACACCTTAACCAAAGATAAGCAGAATTCTGTGAAGGTCTTTAGCGTGCAAAGATATAAAACTTAAACAAAAAAACAACAGCAAGGCGCCTAAGCACTCGTCTGCCTGAGGGATTGAACTGACAGTCCTCCAGCTACTACTTCACTTCTATAACCATCAAACTACAAACTCTCTGCACCTAATTTGCCCGAGTATGCTTTTTTTTAGCTTGTGGAGTTGTATCACTTTGGCTCACGCACTGAAAGTTATAAACTGCAGACCTTCTCTGGCCTTCTGGTACGAGTAAGTATAGAGAGTGATAAAGTGAGAGATGGAGGTGGAAAGGTAGATAACAGTGGGTGTTCTCGAAGCTGGAGGGAGAAATGGTTCGGAACAGAAATGAATAGCTGGAGCTGGAACAAAAAGAACAATTCATGAGCTTCTGTGTGAACTCGGAAAAAGAAATTGGGGAGCGAACTTTGAAGAATTTTCAGTGTGTTCAGCTCCTCTCTTCGCCTGCTTCCTCTCTAACTGACACTCCCCGTTCACTTCTGTTTATTCTTTACCTCATCTCCCTAGTTAGCCTGCTGCATTTCTTCCGCCCACACACACACACACACACACACACACAC
>CALSBV010010348.1:2076462-2086767 GCA_943590825.1 Bovichtus diacanthus | reverse complement strand
TGTGTGTGTGTGTGTGTGTGTGTGTGTGTGTGTGTGTGTGTGTGTGTATGTGACTGGGGGTGTGCCACAGAGCCATCAGCGTAAGTTTATCCACATGATGAAGAGCCACTCACATGTTTTGCGCCGTGGCCCGCACCCTCTTCCTTCCTTATCGCTCGCACTCATCCACCTCTCCCTCCCTCCCTCATTCAACCCCTCAATTTCTTACTTGGCCTTTGCGTCCAGCCCTCTGGCCTCCCTCCCATCCACCAGAGCTCTCATTACCTCTCTGTCTCAGTGGCATCCAATGACCAGCTGGCCATCAGTTCCTGACACCTCGATGTTCTCATCTCTCCGTTGCTCTCTCTCTCTCTCTCTCTTTTTTTTTTCTTTCACTCATCCTGCAACTGCCTTTATCGCTTACTCCCTCTCACTCCACTTTTGTTCTTTCTCTCTAATTTCTATCTACCTTTCAGTCCACACAGTAACCTCCTGACAGTCTGCTGGTCAGAAGCTCTCCGTTTGTCTTTCCACCTCTGCCGCTGTCTCCATAATCAGTGGATTGTGCTCTGTCCGTATTTTATTCCTCTCTCTGTCTCCAGTGATAATGTAAATGGTGTTTATGACTTTTAGATATAGATATATAGATCTATAGATCTATAGATATATACAGCGGAATAGTCTACTACAGCAAATGTCATACATTTGACCATATTCCTATTTTTGAAAGTCAACATCCATCACATCTCTTTTTTTATTTCTTTATTGCTCTTTTTATTCAGTTATTCCATTTGTTTCTCGTTTCTTCTATCCAATGGCAGAAAACACACATACACACACACACACACACACACACACACACACACACACACACACGATAACTTCCAAGTGCACGCACTCGTACTGTATATCCCATCGTATACTGCAGCAAATCCCACACCCGGTGGGGCCTTGAGCTGGAAGTCCGGACTGAAGACATCATTAGGTGAGTCAGCATACTGGACTCTTTTCACGATGTCAAGGACTTGGACAAGTATTCCTGTCCAACTTCTCCATCTTCGTCACTGTGGCCTGGTAATGGCACTGTAACTCATTGTCTGCTCTTGCCTCTCTCCCCGCTCGTCATCTTTTTGGACTGGTATGTCCGCTGAGTACCTCTCTTCACAGTCATGGCCTGAGAAGGGTTTGTCAGTGAACCTCAGCAAGAAGGAATCTCATTATTTTCAGGGGATGGGATCTGCTGTTCGATGTTCCACACAGCAGCGAGAGTAAATTACGGTTGTAGCCCTTGAAACATCTATTACCAGAACTTAACACTATCTCTGGATTTAACAAAGGTACTGCAATGGTCGTGGTATAGTTAATAGTTAATAGTTCACAGCAGCAATTCCATCCATAAGCAGAGTTTTATCATACAACACATACTCCAGTCCCTATGTTTGATTGGCTAAGTCGTTGAAAACTGGTTTACAAAATAAAAATTTACATTTCACCATAGAAGCCTTAATGAAATTAATTGTAACTTGATTTTATTCCACTTATTAAAAGTAAACCCTCATATAGTGTAACTGCTGGAACTTGCCTCAAGGAAATATAGATTTTTTTAAATCAAAAAAAGCACAGGTGTCTACTGGGAGACTGCTGAAAAGAACGTAGGCTCTGTTCCTCATCATTTCATTGTACTTTGTTGCCTGTTGGGACAAAAAAGGTCCTCTTTGTGTACATTGTTGTAATGGTTTATGGTGTCTTGTATGGTTTTCATCCCACTTTCTTTTGCACTGAGCTACCAAGCTGTATGCCCAAACAATTACCACCAGCACAGTTGCGTGGCAATAATAAAGTATATAATCTAATCGACTACATCACATATTCCTTTCGATTCAAAGCACTTAAGTTTGATTTGATAAGATAATTTCAGGTCAGGATACAATTAGTATAAGGCTAAATGATTTCCAGACCATTAATTTTCTGTGAGGCGCAGCACATGGGCTCAGTGGTTAATACTGTTACCTGTTAAATCAAGAAGGTCCTGGATCATGGCCAGCTTTTTATCTGTGAATGTCCCCCCCCTCCGTCTTTCTGTTGCTTGCTCTAGTTTCCCCCCAAAGACATGCAGATCAGGTGAACTGGAAGATTGAAATTGCCCGTATAAATGCAGATGCCTGGTGTTAATCCTATGATGGACAGGTGACCTGCTTCCTCGCCGTTTTTGCATGCAGGGATAGTCTCCACCCCCCTGTGACTAAGTAGGAATAAGTAGGTGTAGAGGATGGATGTGTAAAAGCTCCCCACCACCCTTTTTCAAGGTTATGTAACAATTTCGCTATTATTTTGTTGATACACTCCCAGGATTATCTACAGCCCCCCTGTGCATACCAGGTGTCACAAAAAAGCTGTTGATTCTGGCTGGCTGGCGACTTTCCTTTCTCTCTGTCCCTGTTGCTGCCCCCTCTGTCATTGCTAAAAGGTTTCCAACCATCTCCAAACAGTCAATATATACAGTATATGCAGCATGAGGCCGCAGAGGAAGGTTTAACCCAGCAGATGACATTCAGTACAGCGCCATAATCATTGCCTCCTAATGAATTAAATAGCCCTGACATTTCACAGCACAACGCTTGTCCTTTTCCTGCAACTGCTCTGCTGTTGTACCCCTCCTTTCATGCATTCTGTCGCTCTCTTGTTCTTGTTCTTTCTCTCGCATTGCTTTTCCATGTGCCTTCTGGCCTCTTGCTATGCCCCCCTCGCTTCGTCTCCTCCTTTATTTCTATATCCCTCGCTCTCTCTCTTACTCCTTCTCTCTCTTCTTCGCACTCGTCCACTCATCGGTATGCTGCTGCACGCCCAGCTGTCTATGCGGGCAGAGCCGAGAGAGAGAGAGAGCGGGAGAGAGTCACTGTTTAGTAGCACAGACAGAATTCAGCTGGAGGGTCATGACCCTAAATGACCATCCACGCTCACACACACACACAGGCACGCTCAATAAGTCATACACTCACACTTCCCTGATGGCAGGAGCAATAGGTCATACGCCAACAATGTAAGAAGAGGGAGAGAGAGACAGAGCCAAGGAGCAGAGAGAGAGAGAGAGAGAGAGAGAGAGTGAGAAAGTGGGATTTAGGAATGAGGTGGAGGTGTGTTCACAGCTTGCTGAGCCATAATTGTCCTGTGGTTTGTTAGAGAGGACGGCAAGGGCGGATAGAGACGGAAAAAAGTAACAATGGAAGGGGCAGTAGAGGGTCTGCAGTAGAGGACTGCTTTCGCAGTAGTGTCAGAAAGTTTCTTTTGTCTTGGAATACAGATGAGGGCTGTATGGATGACTGTGATGTACAGAGCCTCTGAGTCGGTTAGGAACAAATAAATAATCACAATAAATAATAATGGCATTATGACGGCCCACTTATTAGAGCAGAAGCATTATTCATTATAAAACAAAATATTTTATAAACTATTTCTTTCTGTTTAACCAAAAGAGCATGTTAACGTGTTTGATGTGTTTCTTTTTCCAAAAGTGTCACCTCCTCTGTGTCCTTCAGTTAAGTGTTTTGTCTTGCACTTGAGTATTTTTGCCTGGATTTGCACACTCTTCTAAAGAGTACTTTTAGGAAATTATATTAGTATAGGCCTTTGCATTGATTTAAATTAATACATCTCTCTCTCTCTCTCTCTCTCTCTCTCTCTCTCTCTATATATATATATATATATATATATATATAGTAAATTACGGTTGTAGCCCTTGAAACATCTATTACCAGAACTTAACACTATCTCTGGATTTAACAAAGGTACTGCAATGGTTGTGGGCCTATAGTTCACAGCAGCAATACCATCTATAAGTTTTATAGATTTATCATAAAACACATACTCCAGTCCCTATGTTTGATTGGCTAAGTCGTTGAAAACTGGTTTACAAAATCAAAATTTACGTTTGACCATAGAAGCCTTACTGAAATTAATTGTAACTTGATTATATCCCCTATATATATATATATATAGGGGATTTTTTTTGTCTGGACTGGTCAAATAAGTATATTTATATGGACTATTGTATATTCTGACAGGAGAACATTTTGTACTGCTGAATCACAACTTTTTCCAACTTTTTTTTTGTTTTATTTATATGACACATACAATAGGCTATGTGTAAGGACGGAGGCAGTGCAACTAGTTAATATCTTGGTAAATCTTTTTTTCTTCATGATGCCCTTCATGATGAAGAATGTATATTCCTTGTGCATGCACCGTATACATTTATGTAACACACACATACATGGTGTGTAGCATTCCTGTGGACAAACAAACATAAGCACTCTTGTGGACACACATACACATTTAGGCTATATTATTGGGCGAATGAGAAATAATTTTGCCTATGATCTCTAATGCTTGTCATCTTGAAAGTCTGTTAATAAAAACAACGAGGGTTCAAAGCTCTAATCAGAGCTATAATACATTTATCTTGATGCTATGAGGATTTTAATTAGGCCTAGAAGGGAATTCCCGCTGCCCATGATTAGGCCTACTGAGGCAATGGGGGACTGGATGTCTTTGAATCCGATGTTTATTCCCTGAACAAACAAAGGCACACTTTAATAAGTCTTTTTTATAAAAATGTGAAGATTAATCAACAAATTCAGGCAGGGAAAAGTTCATCACAACAAACACAGCTGCGGGGCTATCGCGAGAGAGGCGTCGGTTGCCATAGAAACGACACAACCAACACAGTCGCCCCGAGCACAGAGACTGCAGCACGCCGACAGCGAAAACCTGAAATATTGAAACATAAATCGTTAATTATTGTTATATAAGTTTTAATTTCATGATAATGAAGCGTGCTGAATTGAAAAGTGAAAGATTGATAGTGCTATCACAAGGCTGGTAAACCAAGGAGGCTCACGTAAAGCGTAAGTTAATTTCTCTGGGCAGTTGGTGAAGTTAATGTGCTGTAACGTCCACGTTACGTTAGCGACACGAGCCCCTTCACGTTTTATTAACTTTTCGTGTGACATTTACCAAACCAGTGGTGAAACCTTTGAGGTGAGTCACCAGTTACTTTAGCTTTACTCAAATGTATATTTACTTCCTGTTAAACGTTGTGTAGAACAAACGTCGTTTGCCACAACGTTAGTGTTGTTAGTGCTAACCTTAAGCTAGTTCTACTGAAGCAACTGTATTTAACCAAACTGTTCCCTAATGTTCCCATTTCACACCTGTATTCTAATCATGAGCAAATAACAGCATTAGTCACAGGCCTAATGAGCTGGACATTTAAAAAAATCATTTCTGATATGTATTTAAGACAACCGAGCTACAGGAGTGTACGTACGCAATGTATTCGCCGCCATTGTTGCAACAACAACAACAACAAGCGAAGGATGTCCACTGGGGTTAGTTCCCTCACCTGAAGTCACTGTGTTGAACCTGTGAAAGCCACAGTCTGTCTGTCATGTTGAACACCCTGGTATTTAAATACATGTGTTACTTGACAAGGGCCAATGTTCTAGGCTACATTAATCAAAATGCTTTACAGTTTGGTGGGAAAGCTATTTCATATAGGGTAGTAGCAGGTGGCATGTCAGGGTCTTTGTTAAGAGGTTACACACCTGGAGAAAAAACAGTAGCTAATCACCTCCACCTAATGTCACTTTGCAATCGGCTCGGTTGCCAGCTCTTACTGTATAACAATATATTGTGCCTTACTGGCTAATTTCCTTAATTGGCTTTTACTGCCTAACAGAGTTGCCAGCCATTTGTCAGGCATATAAGTCTGTCAGATACAATTTGAACACACACGATTGCTTGTTTTAACTGCCTCTTATACATTTGAGCAAATCTGTCCCTGCTATTTTGTTCATTTCATTGCCGCAGTATTCATTTATGGCAGTGTGTGATTTAGCCTGGGCCCCAGCGTGATAGCTAGTTTTATGCCATTACTGTTGGTTTTTATTGCAGAAGAGACTCTTTGTAAAAAAGCACAGCGCAAGACGCAGGAGGAATACCTGAGCCCTCAGAAAGAAGAGACATGAATTTAAATGACTTTGTAGTGCTTCCTAACAACAAGGCCAAATCCGTCAAGCTCAATGCCAGGTAAGTTGAGATACGATCAATGATGTGATTTAAGACATTTGGTAGAAGCCCATTAGAGTTACTTGGCTGACATACTATTTCCATCTCTTTCCATTCAAATTGTACCCACCCCGGTATAACACAAAATGCAGCTTTGTGACCTGGATTCTGATTGTTTTCAGTGCAGTGTATTTGTTTTCTTCATAATGCCCAGTGCAAAATTGAGTCCAATCTCCCACATAGTTTCTCATTTGCCAACAGGTAATTGACTGAATTGATATCTGGTTTGGTGGTACCCTGATCCAGTGACTAATTGATTAAAGTATTGATCAGTCATGGCAACAGGGATCTGCTAGTGCAGTAGATGAATAGAACACATTGATGAAAGGCTGGCTGTCCAATCTGACGGAGTAGGTCATTTGTATGATTGATTGTTGTTGATTGATTGCATATATGTGAGTGTGTGTTTATGTTGCCATAGGAACCTGCAAGCGCTACAGATGGAGACGGTGACTCTGGCCCAGGAGAGCAAAGAGATGGAGGAAAAACTGCAACAGCTGAAAGATAGCATGAGTAAAGAGAAGGAGGAGAGAGGGTGAGTATCAGTGTTGCAGTTTAGTGCGCTAGAAAAGGAGGAAAAATGGGAGGGAGAGGTGAAGAGGAAGAGAGAGGGGCGGGCTGAAGTGGGAAGGTGAGAATGGAAGTAAGACAGTAAAAAAGCAGCAGGCAGAAGAGGGAGATGGGCTGAGAGAGGAAGAGAGGATAGTGAATAAGGTTGTGCAAGATGGGCTGCGGCAGCTGTTACAGAAAACACAAACGTGAGAGAATCATAATCCTTAATCAAGTTTCAATTTACTGCACACGTAATTTTAGCGCTCCTTGTGTTGTCCATCACGTGGAATATTTGTGTTATTTCTTTGTTGCCGTTCGACTTGTGTGGGATTTTATGTCGTAAACCCCACTAGCAACAAGGCTCTAAGGATGAAGCAGTCCATCTGTCTGTCCGACTTTCCAACACTATAACCTTGATAGCAAGGTAGCTCAACAACTACATGCCTGATTACCATCAAATTCAGTATTGTAATATGGACATTATTTTATTTGGCATATGCTCATATTAGAATTATAGCATCATCTTGGTTACAATGTGATCTGAGATCTCTGGAGATTCCTCACACAGCGTTGAAACATTTGTTTTACTTAAATGCTGTGCAAAACAAATCTTCATTACCATCAGTGAGAGAGATGTGTAACTAAGTTAAGAATGAGTCACGTTGGTTCTGTTGTCTTTGGCTCTCACTCTTGTGAAATATGTTCAACTGATTCAACAAAACTAAGATAATTTTCTCCACTGTAAGCCACAACCACATGCACCTGACTAAAGAGTTGTAACCTTCTGTAACAGCCACACAAAAGCAATAAATAAATAAATGAATGTAGATGATATTGACAAGAAATGTAATCTTGCCTGTTATAATAGTCTATGCAAGCAAGAGGGACTGAGGGATGAACAGAGCGATTTGGGAGATAAGAGGCTTAACATATAAATATTGAAAAACATCAAGTCCAGACTGTCACAGCTAAAACACAGGGAGCAGAGCAGGTGACTAATGGAGGGACAGGAGTCAGAGAGGGAAGAAGGTAGGGGGTGGGGGGGTGGGGGGGAGACTGCAACAGCCTTAAGAGAGCGAGCAACAAAGAAAGTAGAGACACTGAGTAATAGAGATAGATGGAGGAGGGGACTAAATAAGGTTGATGACTTCTCTACCTATAAAGGTCAAGAAAAGGTTGCCATGGAAGAAAAAAAGGAGCAGCCAGAGAATTGAAAAAGCCACTCATAGATGAAGTAGGCTCATGCCGGTGTAGTGGACTATTCTAAAGGTCAGTGGAGCCCTACAGAAACTTGGTCCTAACACCTTATATGCAACTTTACTCATATTCTCCCTCCACTGTGACAGTAAAATGCTGGAGTGAAAATACATAGGGGAAGCATTTGGTGTTGGACTGAGCTCTAAAATAAAGGTAATAAAGTATCCCATTTCGTTTTAGTCCACCCCCCCCCCAATCATAATCAAGCTGTTTGCAATGTATTCTGCTCGACATGCTTTTGTTTGGCCCCTGTAATTACGGCTATAATGCTTAAATAATAAGCCTTCCATTTTTTTTGCAATATACCATAAATGAACTGTCACAACTCTTTGGAGTAATTGCAGGGGATTTACAGAGGCTCATAGATGCAATGTTGCGCAGCAATTGCTTTTTCTTCTTCTTCTATAAATACCTCTCATATATTCATTTCATTTCGAGCAGTTAAGGCTTAGTGATAAAGGTGAGAAGACATTTTCAGTGTCTTTGTCTTTCAGTGTATTTCCAGTACAGCACAGTTGTGTGTGCTGTTCCAGAGGTTTGTAAAAGTCATACTTCAAAACAGATGAACCATGTTATTCCCATGATACTGTTCAGTGAGCATTCAGAGCACACGCAGCTGCCCTTCAGCTCTTGGGACAAAGGATACAATATTAACTTTATAGATTAAAATTTAACACAATTTCTTTGAGGTTTTGCACCTATGTGGATTATCATTTAAAACAAAGCGCAGGCATTTGTCAATACGGAGTACGCCACGTTCTGCCTTGAAGATGCAGTCAAAAGATATGCCTGTCACGTCTCATAATGTATATATAAAATATAGGCTACACTGTCTTTGTTCATTTTCATTGATATATATTTATGATTTTTTATTCAAATGTGGTGAGAGCATCCCTAAATCCACAGATACAGCGCTGTTACTGTCCAATGAAAACATGAACCTTTATCTTCAGACAAACCAGTATGGAAGTAACAAATGTTACATTTCATCTCTGAGACAAACATGTATCTTCCAAAAGTTATATCATACTGTATATCAAAACGCTACAGAGCCAGTGGTACATTACTAAAGGATTATGACAGACATTGACCACACAGTCATTTTTGGAGCTGGGCTGCGAGATAAATCGCAGACCTAGAGAGAAAATTACAACAGCTTTGAGCCAAAACCTCTGCCATTGCAGGTAGTTGGCGCAAAATGCATTCTGGGAGTTATCCCAAATCTCAACAAGTCAGCTCCCAAAATATATCCTTGGTAAAACGGGTGGAGCACGAACACTTCCGGTCATTTGGCTTTAAATGGGAACGGTATATGGGATGTGACGGATGACATTTCACAAGTATAGACAAGAATGCAGAGAAAGGCCTCTTGTATTGTTTTTCTCCTAAATCCATCCTCCCATTCATCTCCCATATGATGATGCCTGAAATATTTTTTTCCATATAAAAAAAAAGAGACCCGTCCATATTCAAGGCTGAACTTGCCTAGGAACACGGGGTGATAAACTTCTTCTTTGAGTTCCATTTTTCTTCTGTAGACGACAGGAATACACACAATACTCAATACTTTCGAAGTTCACACTTGTCAAATGACAAATGATAGGTGTTATCATGACAAAAGAGATTATGTTTTGTCTGTTATTCTGTGGTGAAGCTCAACAGTGGGCAGAATACAAAAGTGGGAATGTGTTGACTGATGAACACTGACATGAAGTGGTTGTAGATATACAGTATATCAGCGTATTGGCTGTCATAGGACCACATCTACTGTAATTGATGCATGGGCATCAAGCGTGAATGATTTATATTTTAAAAAAGGGTTTGATTTTTATTAGGATTGGATATTGGGCTTTATGGCATCAGACAGCATACACACAGTGAACCCATGCTACCACAAAATTATGTTGGCCCTAGTTTGTGTGTGAGTATACGACTATTAAAAAGCCATGTGCATCTGCACAATAATTTAAGGTGGATTGGATATCTCACTCACACACGCACACAAAACAGCATTTATTTTCTCTCCACATTTCATTACACCGTATGTACATATGACTATTATCCAACAAATTCAGATTGAGGGGCATCCCAGTCTGGTAATTAATTTGCTGAACGCAAACAAACACTGGTTATTAAAGTGATTGTTTTATTCTCCTTTCCCAGTTTACCTCGTTTCATCTCATTTCATTAATAACTCAGAGATGTGTTATCCAATGTGAAGTTATGGAGAACAGCGTAATAGAGGTGTATATCACAATATATGAGCACATAACTCAGGGACAGCTTTAGGGAGAAGCACAGTACGTATATTACATATAGATTCCTTCAAATAGTAACAGCCAGGGAAAAGGTCACACACACACACACACACACACACACACACACACACAC
>CALSBV010010348.1:2046608-2060806 GCA_943590825.1 Bovichtus diacanthus | reverse complement strand
TCTCTCTCTCTCTCTCTCTCTCTCTCTCTCTCTCTCTCTCTCTCTCTGTCTCTCTCTCTGTCTCTCTCTCTCTCTCTCTCTGTATATCTCTTCAGTGTTTATCTCTGTTTCTCTCTTCACTTCAGCCACTCGATGCATAGGGAAAAGCTTACTCACAGTTTCAAACATATGCACACACTTATTCAGTCCCACATGCACAACTGTGTATTTTGGCGGGACGTAAAGACGCAGCTGATGCAGGAATCTCTCTCGCCTCTTCTAATCCTGTTTCGCTTGCCTTGGAAAGAATGAGGGAAGGACAGACACTGAATCGGAGTTAGAAAGACAAAAGAATATTAATTTCAGCTGTACACGCATGCACGCACACACACACAATATACTACATCAACTATATATATATATATATATATATATATATAGTATTTCCATTATATCCTGGATATATATTGCATCTTCCAGTGTGTGGTACATGGTCAACGCTCATAATGTATGTTCAGTTTCTGCCTTTCAGTCTTGATGAAGTAGCAAAGAAACATTATTTATATAACTGTCCAAATATAAATACATCTGTAAGCATTTCTGGGAAAGGTAATTAGGACAACAATCTGACTTTATATGCAAACATTCACGTGAACTAGCTAACGCTTGCATTTTCACACGCACGCACACGCACACACACACACACACACAGAAGCACAACGCCTGCCCTGCATCACTTGAATGCTGTGGAACCAAAGGCAAGTTAAAGAGTTAAAGGTGCTGGTTTA
Organism: Bovichtus diacanthus; assembly: GCA_943590825.1. NCBI lineage: Eukaryota > Metazoa > Chordata > Actinopteri > Perciformes > Bovichtidae > Bovichtus > Bovichtus diacanthus. Next base: position 2,060,039 of record CALSBV010010348.1, on the reverse strand, counting down.
CCTTCTGAACAGCATCCTGGAACTGTTATAGTAGGGGGTAATGTGATGGCTCGAAGCCTAGATTCCCTGACTGAAAGACGATCGTATCTTTCTGTGCACAAGTTAATATACTGTAAATGCAAGGAGTGGGGATTTCTTTGCCCATTTGGATGATTATGGTAGCCTTGGATGTGTGATGCTGCTCTGCATAGCCAGTTTGAAGTCTGTAATAAATAATTCAAATGGAATTAATCCAAACACTTGGATGGGTTTGTGTCCACAACATCAGATAAAATAATACCTACCGTATCTTATGAACTGTGGGCCTACCAAATCAGTTTTTTTTTACAAAACTAATTTTCAGCTCAGGGTGACCTTGCCTTTGCTGCTTCTGTCTCTAGACTGTGGAACAGCTTCCCCCTCCATATCTGATCTGCCCTCTACATTGACACTTTTAAGTCCAGGCTCACAACATACTTTACTCGCTTTTTGTTTTATGTGCTCCCGATGGGGCTGATTTCTGACTTATTCCTATGTGTTGTTTATTTGTGCCTATGAGCTTTGTGCGTTGTGGGCGCTTCTTTTATTTGTGATTTTAGCTAGCTGCTCTGCCCTTTGGTCAACGTGAGTTGTTTTTAAATGTTGCTTTATAAATAAATGTGACTCAACTTGACTTGATTGATGTGCATCTGTGAGCACAGTTGGCTGGTGACCAAAAAGACGAAGAGAAACAGCAAGAAGGATGGCTGCTGCAGTTACACTGTTTGAAACCTCTTGCAATGCTAAGATTTGCCATCAGAGGGTCTTAAGATGACGAGAGTATTGTCCCCGGGCTTGACAGATTGCTTTCAGAAAAAAATTTTGATTCTTAAAGATTTCATGGTGATGGGAAAGTTTCCTCCCACGAGATAGTGAATGAACTAATTCAACACATGGATAGAGTGTCACTGACAGAACCACACTCTGCTTTCATCAACGATGCGACCAGAGATATCACAGACTTTGCCAGATTGGGCATGTACAAATATATCTTTCCATGATGACACTATTACCATGTGCAACTGTTACAGACCAGATGCAGAATCCACCGCAGGCGTAAACTAAGAGACCAGGAGACAACAACCATGTGATTGTGCTTCTGTCCTGAAGTGATGCTGCAAGAGGCCTCCTTGTAATGTGACGTAGTTAGTGCATATTTGTCAGACAAATATCACGCCCACATTTTAAAAGTTGAAGGTCACAAAGGTCCTTGGGCTCACAACACTAATTTTTATTGTGTTTCTAGGATTGAAGTGATCCTATAACTTTTCCCCAGGCTCAAAAGGTTGCTTGCGTCCTGCAGAAGAGGGCTACATTTTGGCAGACATTGTGAATCTCAAGAAGGTGCTACAGGACCAGCAATAAAATGTATCGTAAAATGAGCACAATTATACTGTGCTCTAGCTTTCTAGCATAGCCTGACTTGTGCGTCTGTCTTTCTCAAGTCCTACGTACTGTATGTGTCTCAGTTTCTCCACATTTCCTTGACACGCTTGTTTTTGTGCTTCTGTTGGACACCTTCAAGGACAGGATAACAGTCTGCAGGCGTGTTAACCTCAGCAGCCCTAGTAGTCCGTGGTGATTAATGGAATAGAATAATTTATTCAGCCTGTGGAATAGAGAAAATCAATCAGTAGTCATGCAGTGTGGGTCCCATTTTCTCTATGCATCAAGATAGCTGATCACATTCTATGTAAATTATTTTTTTTTCGAGGAAGTAAAGGAGGCTCGGTGTATGTGTGATGCATTATTAGATGAGGTTTATCTATAGACCTGGGATGTACATTAAGTGTGGTACCAGCTTGGGCATGTGCCGAACATCACCAGTGTCTTTCTGCACAGACTCTTTGTGCTTCCATTTACGTAGAATAAAGGTGCATACATTAACTCTATAAAATTGAGTTCATCATTGTAACTTTCAAGGTTATGCTAGTGATGTAGGTATGAGCACTTAAAATGATTAGGTTGGACCCTGTAAATGGGGTTCATGGCAGCTGTCTACAGTGGCCTCATCTCATTGCCTTCATGTCATTAGTGTAAATGAAGTAGAACTTGCTTGGTAATATAATTAATTATATGGAATTTGTGGAAAAAAGTTATGCCTGATTCATCCCTTTTCTGCAGTTTGACAATTCTGACGCTTTGTTGTTGTTGCTCACAGTTGTAGGCAGCACCACTGTGATGAAGAGTCTACCGTCGCACTCTCGTTGCTATGTTTTTCTCTAACAAAATGCACAGCTTTGAATAATAACAGACTCATTTATTAATTCATGCAGTGTTATCTCTGGCTTTCATGCAACGTATGCAAATCTGTATTATTATTATGTTCACTTGCTTCTGATTCATTTCATTTCCCTGCTATTATATTTTGTCTATTTTTATACAAAATGTATTACACCTCTCTCACAAAGTGCAAGCTGCTGCCATTGTGTCTTCTAACAACAGCGTTGTATCTCCTCTCATATACTATGGCCTTCTTTTACAGACAGGTTTACAGACCCATGTGAGCACTCGAGATGTTGTCAGCTGCTTCCAGAACCAGATTAACCCTAGCTCCCATCCCAGCACCTTTACCACTCCTTATCCCAGTCCCTATCCCAATCCCAGTCCCAGTCCCACCTCCACATCCAATGCAATAACCAGACAAGGAGATGAGAGCCCAGAGAAAGGAGCAGAGGCTGTGGCAAAATCTATGCACTTTCCCCCTGATCCCAGCCAGGTAGGTATCTATAGTGTTACTTACTTACCGTAGTCACAAAGTCGCACTGCTACAGTGTATACGTGATCAAGGCCTGAGTTTAGGATGAAAACATCTCTTAATTAATTAATTTAGCATCTACGTATACACACGGTTCATCAATTTACGTGAAACACGCATACAAAACATACGAGGACAAAAACAAATCCCTCCACTCCACCTAACACACCACATAACACAACATTTTAGGGACCAGATTTTGCTCCGATTCAACCGAACAAGGCACATTTACTTTTTGGTGAAACAAAAGAAGAAAGAGACTCTTGAAATAAGATGAGTCAGACTTTTTTGGGGCTTGTAGTGTTGTTATCTTACGACAACAGAAGTAAAGTTTGCTCTGGATGAGAACTTCAGGTCAACGCTTGAAATGTAACAGGCCGTGCGTTAAACCTGCACATAGTATTTTTGCTTTACAACTTCAGGTTCTTTAATACAAAATCTCTATCTTCCAAATCAGATGTTTTTGCTGCTGTCAATACAAATGTTATTGTACCGCCTTATTTTCGCAATTCTGAGTTTCAGCTTTTCTTCGCATATTTAAAAAAACAAACAAAAAAAAAACATTTTTCAAAACTTTTAAGACGATGCCTAAAAAAAAAATTGCTTTACCAAAAATTGTTGTGTATAAATACAGTAGGTATGATTTTTTTTTTCCAAATGGTTATAGACCCGTGAATGAAATTTCTCTTCTTTTTATAGTTTGCTTGCTGTGACAATACAGCAGAAACATGTCAAACAAGCATTTGCCCAGGGTGAGCTTTACCTCTGCACCCTGAGGTGTGAGTCAATTGAAAAGCCTTCACACAAACCCTAATTGACGATATATCCACAGGCTTCTGAACTGCATGTACATTTGGACAAAAAAAATGCCCCCCTCCAACAGCATAGGTCTGCCAAAAACAGTTAGATTGACATTTCAGACTCTTAACACCGCCGAGCTCTGTTGACCTTATTCACACAGCAGTCATTTCGAACAGTTAAGATCACAAGGTACTGAGGAGATTGGTCTACTGTATATCTCAAAATAGTGTCCAACTGATGTATTCAGACTTCAGATAGAACCAAGATCTATCAGAAAGCCATCGACATGAAACGCAAGTACGACAGTCTGACTTCACAGGGAAGTTACTATGTTTAAATACTGGTAGTTAGCGTTAGGACGCCGAATATGAACCCACTGTACAATATGCAGCTCCAGATTTTTTTTTATTATATGTAAATGTGTGTACATCACACCCAATTTTCCTTTCACGTCATGCCTATTTGAAAATTCTGAAAGGAATACGTGTTGGCCAAAGGTCTCCCCCAAACGCAAACATTTTTTCCCACCTTGCCTCTTAAGGGTATCCATAATAGAGGAGGGCCTGGGGGGAGAAACCCTCGGTCTACATCTTTTCACCCTGATTCCGACGAGCTTGAGATGAGAAAATGACAACCACTGCCGAATGCCAATTGATATTTTACTTCTGATAAACATTTTTGGCCTTCATATTTTGGCCATCCATTGCTATGTAAAATCAGGAGGTACTCTTTTCGTCGCAGGTGTTGGTTGTGCATCACAGAGAGGAGGAAAAGCTGGAAATGATCGAAGACAGGCCGGAAAGGGAGGACAGGAGGAGATTTCCCACCTCTCTTCTTAGAGGAGAGTACAATGAGGAGGAGTCCACGAGAGCTTTCCAGGAAGCTCTCAGACAGTGGAGAGGAGGGAAGCGTGATGCAGCAGGAGAAGCCATGAGCGAGGATGCAACGTGGACGCCCATCCGACCAGGTGAACTGCATATATACATGGTTGCCGGGAAACAGACATACACATACACACAGGATAAGGCTAAGTAAAAAAAAGTAAAAAGTAAAAAAAGTATGGCATGTTGTGGTGGTACCAATGGTGCTTAGTCTAATACACCAAGTAGTGGCGTATATATATACACAATATCAATTAGTTTTTCCTTTGTTTTGCATGTTAAAGCTAATTTCACTTTAACTAACTATGGCTATCAGATGAATATATATATATGAGTATATATTTTGTTCCCCTCACAAAATGCAATGCCTAAGATAAGTGCACGTGCCTCAAAAACTGTGTGTATACTGTATATTCAGTAATACTTGAATAAATGTTTTTTTCCTCCTTTGCCCGCTACACGCTTTTCTTCTTAGCTCTTCATCTCTTCTGCTCTGCTCCTCAGCTTTCCTACTCCCCCTGTCCCTGTCTGTGATGTGATCTGTTAAGGCCTTATAGAAAGTGCTTACCACTGCAGTAGGAGGGTAATCCACGGCTGTTGCATATTGAGATAATGAGAGGAGTGTTAGGGGTGGCCCCTACTCCACGCCACAGCACTAATCGCCTCAGCTGTGTGTATGCGTATGTGTACAAGCGCCACTGCGTCAGGCAATTTTTATGCTTTTTCACACATACTGTGTTCCTGCACGTGTGCAACCGTGTTTGTGTGTCCAGGTTTATGTTGGTGTGTATTATTACACCGTTATTCTAGTGTGTGTGTGTGTGTGTGTGCGTGTGTGTGCGTGTGTGTGTGTGTGTGTGTGTCTTGGTGTTTGTGCTTTTTATTAGTCCTCCAATTTTCTCTGCTTTACTGCTTGGACAGACTCTGCTCATCTCTGTCTTCGCTCTGCTCTGCAAATTGCTGCTAGCCCCTCCAGCCCTAATTATTTCTGTCAGGCCAATGGCACCCAGGCCCAATTTAAAGCCACCACTGTGGACTGCCAAAGTGTCTGGACTACAATCCTAACATTTCTCTTTCTTACCTATATCTTTCCTTTTCGTTCATTCGCTTACTATGTTCCTTTTGTATTGTGTGCAACTTTTTCTTATTCCCAGGGGGCCCCTCTTCTGTCTGTTTGTGTTTTGGCTCTCGGCAGGGTGACGAGGTGTTTTCTCGCTTCATGAGGGGAGATGTTTTGAGGAAGGTGTTGAGAAGCTGGCGAATTACGTTTTTGCTGCTCTCTTTTCCTCCCTGTGTCTTACTCCTTCTTCACTTTTGGCTGCGTTTCCCTCCTCCTCTCTCTCTTACCTTAACTGTATTTTCGTGCGATCACCTCTTCCCCATATTTCCCCAGTATCAGTGTCAGCTATGGCGACCCAGGCCGACATCGCTCCAGTCAGAGGAGCTGAAGGACGGGGAGAGGGAGAGGGGAGAGTACCTGTCAGGGTGGAGTTCACAGAAAACAGCCTTACCTACATGGACAGATTGCTTCTCAAGAAGCACCGCAGGTACACAGAAAGATGGAGAACAAGGCACATGCACCACATATTCTAAAGCATGTAGAGGCTTCTGTTATGGGGTTCAATGAGAAACTGTGCTTTTCCCCTTCATTATGCCTGAAAACATCTTTTTTGTTCAAAAGATTTTTTTCTTTTTCTTTTACACCAAAACATTTTCGGCGCAGAGCAAGGCTTAACAGTTATGTTTAGAGACTGTCATCTACATGTGTGATTATCCTGCATTTTACTACAGCGTTTAGTGTACCACAGCCGATCATATATTGTACTCGGTATGACAGTTTGTCTACACTGGATCCATTCAGGGAATGTCTACTGATGAAAAAATAGCAAAATATATTGATATTTTTAGGAACACTTCAAATTTAAAAGTTATTTGTGCTCGTGGCATTTCTATGAACTTCAATAAATATCATGAACAGTGCCTCCCTGCTGTTCCATTACCTTGATTTCTTCCTGTTCCCTTTCTGCTGCCAACTAATGTTTTTAAGCCGTTGCAATTGCTTCTTCACAAAATGGGATGATTTCCAAGTATTCCAGCAGGGACTAGTTTTCTTTAGAGGACGTAGAGTTAATAAACATACTGTATTCATTGGGTACTATAGAGAATGGCAAGTTCGGACTGTGATTTAGTGTTAAGTAGTGCAATGGATATTTAGACATGAATTCTGTCCGTATGACTGGATACGTCTGGATATTTATTTGCGGCGCACAAATGAGCCAAGACTTTGTGTAAAACCTGAACGGGCCTGGTAAATAAGGTTATTTTAATGTCTGCATTATTTAAAAGTGGTTTCATTGTTGGCTTGTTGTGGAACTTAGCACCAATTCTCCCAAATCAGTTGTGAGTTGGGAGTAATTCTGTTATTTGTCATCACTGATTTTTTTTTCCTCTCACTTTTTTCCAGTCATGTCTACATGTGTCTATGAGCATCAGACCATTGTAGTGAACATGCCAACACTTGACACATACACTTAGTGGCGACTTGTTGAGGTCACTTGTACAGCTGGGAACATGGATACAGCCACATGCACACACACGTTTCACAACAAGCTACCTGCTCACATCACACACACACACGTACACACACACACACACACACACACACATTGCTCTTGTTGCCACTTCAATACTAGGGACACAAATACGTCCACATGTTCACACACAGTTTACACATCACACACACCTTTTCTTGCGACCGCACACGCCTCTTCTGCCTCTCTGTAGTCATCCTACATGAGCCACCGGTGTACAAAGCAGTTTCTCAGTACTTATTGTGCAGTACACTGCCTGAGGGTCTGGCTTCAGCAGGTCCCATTATTACAGCCCTTTATTTAAGCGGCTCCTTCTGGACTGAGTAGCCCACTGGAGAGCAGGCCAGAGGAGAACGGAGTGCAGTTTTAGGCCTGTTGACTGCCTGAGCTGGAATGCTCTACATCCCCAGCTGGAGCAGCCTTTAACTGTGGAATAGACTAGAGAGCCAATCTAGAGTGCAATAAGCCTGCAGCGGTGATGGTGGCAGAGCTTAATGGAGAGACAGAGAGACTGGCTGGCTGGCAGAAAGAAAGAGTGGAGGCTGAATTTTAACAAGCCTCTATAATAATGGGAAAGAGAGTGAAGGAGGGAGCGTGGAGGAGGAAAGAGTTCTAAAGAATTTGCTAAAAGTGCTTAGCTATATTAGAGTCATAAACTCTATCACGCTGTTGGATTTGCGGGTGGCCTGCAAGTTACAGCAAGCAAGCTTGTGACCAGGAGGGCATCAATCTGATTTCCTGAGCTGGCTGGGCAGTGTGGGTGGGGTAAGTGAATGCTCGCCCTTCCATCAACTGCCAGAGTCAAAGAATCTGTGATCAAGGCACTGAACCCTGAAAAAGAAAAGTCAGCACATGCAAAGAACTGAGATCTGAGCAGGCCTCCACTCGAGTGTGTAAGACCTGACTGCGCCCGACTTGTTTTGTGTGTGATTTTACTCCGACAAATAGAAAGGCTTTCTCAAAGTAAAAAAAAAAAAATAGAAAGACCACCTTATTAGGCCCACACACGATAAGATACGGTGACCTGCCAGCACAAAACATAAATAGCTTATAATAGCCATATAGCCTTTATTGGCTTATTGAACATGACTCTACAGGGGTGAAGATGTTGTTCCATGTCTGTCTAAGAAAAGAACAAAGGCAGAGCCATTAGGTTATCACTTTGTTATGCTGGAGGTTATAGGTGTCAGAATGCCTCAAAACAACTATTAACAAAAATTGTCCAGTGGATCGTTTTCTTCTTGTTTTTATGTCGTGCCCAATACTTTTACGTTGTTTCTCCAATGAGACTGTAGATCCCCACACTATTTTCTGAGCTGTTAATTATTTCTGTCAATTGTGTTGACTGACTGGTCTGAAGCAGCTAATTCGACCTGTGCCTTACAGTTCCTTAGAGACAAAGTTTTAGCTTCGAGCACAGAAATTTAGATAGTTAGGGTTTTTTCTTCAAAAATATCACATCTGATAGATGTGGTGACTTCCATAAAGCACTTTTGGCACAAATGTCAAAGTTGATGGAGTTAACCCGCTGTCCGCAGAGCAAATATACCAGCAGTAATGGCCCTATTGAAGGGCTCATTGCTGTCAAATCCCTCTTGCTTAAACTTTGTTTTATTGCAGAGGGCATCAAACAAGGGTATTTCCATTAGTCTAAGAGATGTTTAAATAATGCTTAAACCAAAAATGAAGTATTGTTTTTGATGAAGTTTCATGAAGAGTCTTGTACATTACTTAGGGGTGTGTCACCTCCCATTACTCAATACTTTAGTTCCATATAAGTCTGTAAATGGCATCTTAGTTATATAGTATCTTTCACTTTCTCCTTTTTAGAGAGACTTATAAATCATTTGCTACTGTAATAATTACTGTAGGGAAACTCCTCTACTGTAGCTCTTACAGGGTTCAGGCTAATTTCCTAAAGAACACTTCACCAGCGTTGGTTTTTGTGTCTGTGGATGCGTAAACCAGGCTCAATTGTTGAGGGTCTCCTTATCAAACATGCATCGAGAGAAGCCCAGAAGAGCAACACGCTTCTTTTTCGTGCATTTGGGCAACAGCCTAAATGCAAACAGCCTAAGGTTAGTGAGGCTACTGCATGTAAAGTACTGTATGTAAGTAGAAAAGGAGATGGATAGATGGAGCAAAGGGATAAGAGAAGGGGTGTGAGGTACAGGATTAAATATAACCCTCTGGGTACGTTAATTAAATAGACTGAGAAAAGATAAACATTGGCAGGTTTGAGGATATGGACTAAGTGAGAGGAATATATATAAACTACAAGTAACTTCCCCTGTTGCACCTTATGGGCACTCTGGAGCTTCTCATAAAGTCTCTCACTGGCTTTGCCCTGGCTCTTTTAGATCAGGAAGGAGGGAATAGAGGTAAGGGGGGAATAAAGAGAGGTAGATTAAAGGACTGTTTATGTGGGGCAACAGCAGAATCAGAGAACAAAACCAGGAAGTATGCAACACGTCCATCTTTCCATTTAGCCATCCAGGGAGTTGAAGAAAGAGAGCAAGAGACTGAAAAGAGGAAAGTAAGAACAGTGTTACTCAGTCCATATTAGTTTTAAGTCTATGTGTTTATGTAAACATTTTTTATTCATTTGGTATTTATTTATTTGACATATGTTTTTTTGTTTCCAGGATGCCAATCGAAACTTATCGTCCATCGTTGGCCTTTGGTACAGATTTAAAATCACTACCTAAAACAAGTACTGGGGAGGAGACTGGAAGCCTAACAGGTAAAAAAAAAAAAAAAAAAAACACACACCCATGAGCACCTTTTGACACTGAAATAAGATGTTGACATACAGTCTTGGCTTTCGTGTGCTCTTGCTATACATACCCAAACAGGCTCTTAGACCAAACAAAAAAGCTACGGACAGAGTAATTTGACAGATGACCTGCACACACACACACACACACACACACACACACACACACACACACACGCACACACACATCAGACACACATATACAAGCACACTATAACAAAAGTAAAAAACCTCTCCCTCTCAGCGGGTCAGACGTATCAGTGCCTGCCCATCCATCCGTGGCGGTGTGACGGGTAATCACTGGCTGTGATTGTGTGGGCAGAGGGCCGTTAGAGGCGGCTCATGCCTGACAGGTTGCACTCTGCCTGGGTAAGGGATGGGGCAGGGAGATGGGGTGGGGGTTGGCCTGTAGTCTAAAGCTCAGGGCCTGGAGCTCATCAGTCAGGGGAGTGTCCTGGCTGTCTGGCCCCAAGCCGAGGCTGTCAGGAGACGGGTAGACCACGGTTATCTCTCCCGTTCCAAACCTCTGGACCCCGGGGCTGTCAACTGCCTCTCATCACATCAATCAAGATTCATTCCAGTCCCGACCTTGTTAGGATCTGCAAGTCCTTGCTTGCCCCTTCTCCCCATAGCTGTCTATCTCAAATAGTTGTTTCTTCCAAAATCTTCGCGGTCAAAATGTTTGCCTGTTCTCCCCATAGAAATGTTTCATTTGAACAAGGCAACCAAGCAAATTAGACACAGTAAAGATTGTTTGGAGTTTTGACTAATAATTCTTAAATGTGGACTGAGTGTCCTTAAAGGACCAAGGTGTATATTATTAATTAACAATATCTCCTGATCTGCCTGATCTGATAAATCAGCAATGCCTTAACACTATACAGCTTTAAACAGCTCCTGTCTCCTAAGTATTACAACTTTTATGGATTGGCAGTTTTGTACTTTTTTCACTTTCACTCTCCCTGCCCCTGCATCTTTAATAATGCCAACCATTCAATCATGAATTGCATTTTTATGAATCCCATTCCAAACATACAAATCATTCTCTCCCTTCCCGCATTCTGGTTGATTCTTTAAACAAATTTCAAGCTACCAGTAGGACCTAGAGCAAAACATTTCTTTTGACGAAGGTTACGCAACGCTTGTTTTTCACCAGACACGCAAAAACACAGTAACCTCTAGGTACTTTATATTGGTTAGAAAGCTATTAGGGGATCAGACTGTTCCCGTCAGATCTTGGTCTTTATGAGGCTGAAGGCTGAAAGTTCAGTCAGATTCATTTACTTCATAGGGTTAGACCAATTTTATGGTTATATTTTGTGGAAAATACTCTGCTTTTGAAGGATCTCCCCAAAGGAGGGTTTCTCAACCTCCTCTAGCCCATGACCCAGTTTTCTTAGTTGCAAAATTCTCATTAACCCAACATTAACCCAGAAAGTGGACACATCACATGATGTTGCAGGTTAGTGTATATTTATGGGGAACAACCTGCTGCACTACCTATGCGTTCTATGCACATTCCTTACGTTTACATACAGCTTAATGAACAGGCTCAACAGGACAGAAAATGTAAACTCTATTTTGTTTTGACTGTTCAGTGTTTACCACAAAGACAACCAGGCAGATCTATTCATATCATAGGCAAGCTTTTGTTCCATCACATCTGGCATCACCAACTATTCAAAGCTCTTACATATACCAACACTTGTCAACTAAAAACACAGTTATGAACATCCTGAATTTCATTTCTCTGCTCACAGTTTAATAAATGATATTCCATTTTTCCAGTGATATGCAGATGCAAGGAAGACATCAGTGTCTTTGGGAAATGTAGAGCTGTTAAGCAGCTGATAAACTATTCCTTCCACCTGGTTCAGACTTTTCCAACACATGCCAATTACAACAGGTTGCAGAGTCTCGCCTCCTCTCCTGTCATTGAATATGAAAGGATGGGCAATGTGTGTGTCCATGAATAATAAAAGCTGTTTTCCGGAATCATGTGGGGAGCTCTCCCTTGTTTTAAATTCTCATTTTCCCGAGCTGTCAGAGAGAGAGAGAGAGAGAGAGAGAGAGAGAGAGAGAGAGAGAGAGAGAGAGAGAGAGAGAGAGAGAGAGACACAGAGAGACAGAGAGACACAGAGGTTACTTGTAGTGGCAACACAACGATAGAAAGACAGACTGACAACAGCACAAACCAAGGCAGAGACAACTTTTATTTAAAATTTTTTTATTTTAATTGCCGTGAAGAAATGACTGTGTAGTATTGTAAATAATATTTTGTTTGTGCCTGTCAAGGTAAGAAGGTGCAGTCCCACATATGTATCACTGCTGAATAACCAATACGAGCGGAAATTATCTGCATGTATAGATATTGAGCAAATGTTTACAGAGAGATAATCATATAGACATACAGGTTCTGTAGATTACCACATGTCCGCTGTCTTTTGAGCTGCAGGGTTGTGTCATCAGAGGGGAAACCGCTGTTCCTCCCCGGCTGTGTCACAACATATTTCCACTGAAACAAGATAATAAATGAATACAGACCCAAGTGTTCGGCTCTCTATGACCCCAATCTCTGATTCCTAGTGGAGGAGGGTGTAAGAGAAGAAACCTATTGGTATTAAGGATCCAGGCATGTCCACTGGCATCTTTCACAGATAGTAAAAGTGATAAGAGGTATTGGAAACAAGCACCTGAAACAACACAGAATCACAAGTCTTGTCTTTTTATGTTGTTACAATTTTCAACTCACGCCATTGTAAATGTTGTAGAACTATGTTGTAATTTCATTATGTTATGTATTCTGTACACACAACAGCTATTGCACGTCCGTCCTTTCCCGGAGGTTTCTTCCATTTTTCCCCCTTTTAATTGTGGGGAGTTTGTCTTTGTGCGCAGCAAGGGTCTAAGGACAGAGGGTAAAGCCCCTGAGACAAGTTTTTAGTCTGTGATATTGGGTATGTAGGCTATTTATATATATATATATATATATATATATATATATAACATATATATGTGTATATTCTGTAGATACAATTTGATTTATTGATTGACAATCACATTAACCAGCTCTAATTGCCTTGCCATTTTGTTATTGTTATTGTTATTATTAAAAAGTGAAAAGGTTGAGGGGATTTTAACCTGAAGCTTGAAAGTGGGTGATGATGAAGAATACACAGAAAATACTTGATAAAAACGTATCTGATGAAAGTATAATTCAACTGGTACATTTAATCATGACTCTTTTGTATAAAATGATCCATGTTATAAAAATAAGTTTAGTTTGATTCTCCTGTTTAGCTTTCATCACAGCTGTGTCCATCCGTTGTCATTGGAGTTTGCACTGGGTCACCGTTATTGCTGCCTAAGCACAGCAGAAGCTTGATAGATAAGTTGGCTGGATGCCACACGCTGAATGTTGACCCGAGGGGTCAAGCAGAATGCTGAAGGGTTATAGGTTTGGCCTGTGATTGATACATTGGCCAGTATGCATATTTAATGATAAATGCTCCTGTCAATGCAAATGTTGAATAATTTATTGAAACAATAATTTCCTCATTAAAGAACAAATGAATCTATACTTTATTCAATTATTTAATATCTTTT
>CALSBV010010348.1:2024447-2046208 GCA_943590825.1 Bovichtus diacanthus | reverse complement strand
AAGAATAATCAAAAAATAATCAAAGAATAATCAAAAAATAAAAAGGGGTGGGCTTAGTGAGGTGCCATTGTCATGCTTAGAAACTGTCATTGTTTTTTATGGTAAGAAATACCAAAAGATATAGACAAATTATATGTCATTTGCATTTTAGTCATGAAAAAAAATCATAATGAAAAAAGAATGAAAAAAGAATGAGAAAATAATGAAAAAGTAATGAAAAAGTAATGAAAAAATAAAAAGGGGTGGGCTTAGTGAGGTGGCATTGTCAAATTCCATGTCATTTGCATTTTAGTCATGAAAAGAAAGAATTATGAAAAAAGAATGAAAAAACTTAAAGGGGGTCTGTTTCCCACACAGGGTTCCCTCTGTTCAGCAGGTCTTCAGTTATTCAGCACCTGTGCCCCAAACAGCCGTTAATCCTGGTGGATCCTTAAGAGTCAGCTGCTCTCCTCCCTGTCCAGCACATCCACAACCGTCCACGCAGTCTAGAGCGCCAGCACAACCCAAAACAGCTCAGACGCTCCATCTATCCAAGACTCAGACGTCGAAATGTGAGTAAAAGAGAAATGCTTTGTTTGCTAGGTAATGTTAGGTATTATTTTATATATGTTAGAGATTATGGAAATAATAGAGGGTTGAAAATGTGGCTGTTTAGGAGTTTTTCGATCAAAATACAAAACTTCAGTTATTGTCTCATCAAACAAAGATGACTGTGGCTGTGCAAAGTTTCCATTATACAGTAAGTTAGGCTTTATCTTATGAAATAAAATGTCCTATACCGATGGAAAAACTCCCTTGTGTGCACATGTGTGCTTTTTTTCTGAAAATGTGACCACATGCCTTGCAAAAGCAACGAATATCCTTATTGTTGTTTGTCATATCTTTTGCACAGCATTGTCCTCTAAAAGTACGCTATCAGCATGCCCCACTGATGAGACTCCAAAGACCCCAAGGACATCAAGCAAGACACCAACCTCAACGTCACGCAAGCCCAATTGTCCCCCCCATGTCTATAAATCAAAACCTGACCGTGGATCAATACAAAATGTGTCCTCTCCCTCACCAGCACATTCCCAAAGTGAGATCCCTAAATCTTCTCACTCACCCGTCTCGTTTCCACCAGTTTCTCCTTTTCCTAGCACCAGACCTCCAATCCCAGTGGAGCACCTCTCCCCTTCTCCATCCATATCCTTCTCCCTTAGATCTACGTTCACAGTCTCACCATCAAGCTCCTCTGAATCAACCTTATTGCCCAACGTTTACCAATCTACGCCATTACAGAAAGGCTCAGACTTATCTCTGTTACCAGAACAACCCCAATCTTCCCAGTTATTCCCAGAACCAATCTCATCACTGAAGATTTCCCAATTGCCCCCAAGGCAATCCCAACATTCCTGCCGCGACCCAGAGTCTCTCCTATCACACAATCAACTCCAGTTGCCTCGGTCACCTGTGTCTTCCAGTCCAAACCCCCCACTAAAATATCTGACACCACCTTTAAAGAAACTATCCAGTGTACCTCCAGTTAACGAGTCTCCTCTAGATGCATATTGTAGTCATGAGTCAACTTTAACAACAGAGGATTCTTCAGATTTTATGTGCTCTACCCCCATCTCTGGTGACCATGAATCAACCCAGGACACGCAGTGTATCCCATCACTTCCGTCACATTTCTTCGATGGCATCCAGAATCCTCCTTTGGATGTAAAAATGGAGGAGGAAGAGGAGCTATTAATAGGTAAGTGAATTGTAATAATGGCCTCTCTTTGTGTGTGTATGTGTGTGCACTGATGGTGACAAGAGCTCCAATTAGACACTCCCATCTTTACTTTTTTTTTTTTTTTTTTTTTTTTAAATGGTTGCTTATGGTTAATAGGTTGATGATTGTAGATGGGCTGGATGTCAACTATCTTCATAGTATCACATACTAATATTCCCTCTGTAGGCTATACAGTCCATGCTTCTCCATCCAGAATCTTACCCAAATGCTGCGCTTTCTTCATCCTTTTTTGACCCCTTTCAGATCAAATTGCACTGCATAGACAGTAAGCAGTGAAAGCTGCTGGTTCAAGATTTATTGGTGTTCTCACAGGAGGCGCAGGGTCCTGTCGATGATGACTAATCATTCAGTGTGTTGTCTTGTGTATTTACTGAGTCTTTGTAGGTTTCTGCTCATCTTCAGATTTGTCCTAAGCTCAGCCTGTCACATGCAGTCTGGTTTTTGTTTCTTGTTATGGTTGTATCACACTTAAGCTTCTTAACTGCAAGACGCACCACCACTCTGTGATAGTAGTGCGATTTGGACTTCAGGTACAGATCTCAAAGTGTGTATCTAACTGGAGGCAGTGAGTACAACTGGAGATTCAGGTGCCACGCCTCCTCCTTGTCAACAAGAGGACAGACAAAGCTCCTTACTTTTCCCATAAATAACAACACATGCATCAGAATGCAGAACTCCTACATTCATATATATACTGTATATGCCAATGATACGGTTCAGTGCTCAGGTGGTCCCTCTTGAGATTCAGTTCTCCATGAAAGACTGCTCATTATTCAAAAAGCTTTTGCCAATTTACACCTCATATAATAAACAGCTCCAAATAAGATCGTGCAATTTGGAAATAACATTTCCACCTCCACTCAGCATTTCTTTTCTACAACATTCTCATGGCAACGATGAAATCGTGAAAGGGGGATTCTGGTGTAATTTCAATCTCTAGGAGGCAATTTTGAATGTGAAAAATCTTGTTTTATTTTCGAAACCAACTTTATTATCAAGGCCTCCTGTTTGCCTGGGCTTAATCACTCAATTCTTTTAAAAATCAACAACTAGATTTAATGCTCAAACTAAGTTCTTGTTATCTATCTGAAGGCCACTGATGTTATACGGATGAATACAACTCGGACCCAAAGGCAGACAAGCAGCATGATAATAGACTGAGATGTGTTGGATTTCACAATTAAATTGCTTCTCTATGGTCCTACACGTTCTGAAAGAGTTTTGACCTTTATCACTCTTGTTGTCACATCTTAAAGTCTTCTAATAACAGCCACCCACAATCAGCTGTTTTACAATTTTCCCTCATGACAGTTTTTTTCCTATGTGTGTATTTTTTATCTATAGGAGCCAGGTTAAATAAGGGTTAAAAACAGTTTCAAGCCAGTAAATGATATGGCTAGAACTAGTTGTTCTGTATCAAATCAAATCAAATGTATTGAATCTAAGTCTTGCAGCTAAATATTGAAGGCAAATGTCCTATATACCCATCCACCTAAACATCCTCACTTTCCACTGCACTACTAATAAGTGTACATACAGCATGGCTCCATTATACAGTCTATTTGTGGTTGTATCACATACATTGATTTAATAAATTTTAACAAAACAATAAAAAGTGTTTTGCCTGAACACAAGTCTCAATGGCCAGGCAGGTCGTATGAATAAAATGCTTGTGGATCTCAGCTATAATGTCTTCCTTTTATTCCGCTGGGCTGTCAAAGCCAATTTACAACCAACCATAAAAAGTGTTTTTTAAGTTTAAAAAAAATATATCAATCACTGTTTTTAAGTAAATGCCTAACATAATACTACAACAGACAGGGAGGTAATCACACTGTAAAGAATGGCTTTACATTCCCCTTAGTATACAGCACATACACATTAATCTTCACTGAATAAACTTCTTTCTCATACGTATATGCAGGTGTGTATACACACACGCACACACACACACACACACGTATTCACACTGGAGATACAGATACACATGTGAGAGCAATTTTGTTTGAAATGTTTTTCGCTGAATTGCTTTTGAATGCATTATGTGTGTCTGTGTGTGCACACATTTGGAAGTTCTGATTGTGTTTGCATAGGGTATGTTTAGCTGAGGGCAAATTCTATTAAAAATACATCTGTGAATATTTTTTATGTCTCTTTAGAATAAAAATAAAACATTTAGCTAAAATCTGGGCTTTAAATAGAGATCAGAGGACCGTAAACTGTGATGACGGTTCAAAAGTGCCCATTCCTTAATAACTTTCCCTCATCTGGCTTTTACTTCCCTCAGTCACATTTCACACTTCTACCTCTCTTCCTCTATTCATCCATCATCTCTGTGTTTTCCTTCATCCTTTCCATCCTCCTCACCCTTCACTTCCTACAGCTCTTTGACCAGTCGGGCACTGAAAGCCTGCTTTATCAGCTTATTAGAGCTTGATGCGTGTGGGGCAACGTCGAGGACATTTACATCACCATTTAAATTTTTCATTGGGTGTTAGAGATGAAAATGTTGCTTCAGTGATTCAGAGCGTGACACATCAAGGGCGGCCAATGTGTTCATACAATTCACCTTGAAAGTCACTTCGTTTGAGCCCTATAGATACATTGCTATTTAAAAAAAAAAAAAAAAAAAAAATATGTGTTGAAAAGAAAATTTATCTTAAAAATATGTGTCTGTATTTTTTATAAAGACAGCGGGGATGAAATGTCCAGTGATAGCCTGGGTCTGGCTCCACATGAGGAAGACTCTTCAGACGAAGAAGCACAGATGGACGGACGTTTAACAAGACGGAGATCCAGAGAAGAAAAGCGAGGGAATCCTGCCTCATCTCGTACTGAAGATCCCCTTGTTCCTGAAGATGCAGACGGAGAAAAAGAGTTGCAGACGGATGAGCAAGAACAGCTGTCAGAGCCGTCCATGGTAACATGTTTCCATATTCCCACATGCTTTTTCCTTCTTGAAGGAAGAACCTTACGATTGATTTTCTGGGGAGCACAAGGAATATTATGCATTTACAGGGCTCGAATGTGAATACATTTTATAAGTGGTTGCCAAGCTGACAATCAGGCATCAAAACAAAAGAGATTTCACTCACTTACTAACATAAGCCAACTAAATGTAGTCCTTTTTGTAGTCCATTTGCAACCATTGCTAACCACTTTCAAAAGAAGATTCAAAAAGAAAATGACTAACACACTTTCCAACTTTCCACTTGTTACTTTAAATAAGACATTTCTCTCTCACAGCCTTGTTTCTGATGCAGAGGTGCACATCACTAATACAACACATTCTATAGGCGCACACAATCTTTTAATCGCATAAACATGGAACGCCTTGCATAATTAAATGACGGCTGCAGCAAACTCCTTCACTTGATAAAAATGATAATTCATATTGCATTGGGGAAAAACATTTCGATTGCTAACCAATTAATGAAAGAATTACCCAAACAGGCTGTGGTAGTTATATGCCAATATGTTAAAGTTTGTCTTTCAAGCTGAGTAATAAACTGAATAAATTGGCTAGTTTTAGACAACCACATCATTACACCGGACATAATCACTCAGCAACATACAGTTAGAGTTTCTTATTGTAGCTGACCTGATCTGTTAGATAACATTTGTATCACGGTAATTACTTTACATTTTTCATCTGTAGCTCAGAGACACCCAAGGCAGTGGTGTTAAAGGTGCACACCATTGAGGGAAGAAAAGAGAACCAGAGTGGATTAAAAAGACACCGCTTGAATGGTCCCAAATGACCTATCAGCCATTTAATGGTATGAATCCTTTATACTGTGACAGGGGGGATGAAAAAAAAGAAGGGGGGCTAGTGCTTTATTAAAAAGATGGAGCAAAATGAGGTTCATGATTGTGACGATGGTGGTTATCCATGGCCTCTGGACCTGAATCAAACTGTTCCTAAAATGATTAGATAGTCATTTTATCAGCCCTTTCTTATTGGACCCGATCACTTCTTCTCTCTAGTCCTCTATGCATTTCTTACACTCTTTCCTTTTGTCTCCGTCTATTCTTCTTCCACTTTTCCACTGCCTCTGCTCCTTTTTTGTTTTGCCTTTTTACCGTAAAGTTCAGGCAGTAAATTCACTGCTGCATCCTTTTTGTTTACGAGGAGACATTGGTGTGCACAAACACAACTCCAATTTTCCTGCTACAGTCCCATTGTGTTTAGTCTCTTGCCATTCCATTGTTATGCCTCTCTTCTTTTTTTTCGCCCCGTCTTCCTTTTGTCATTCTCCATCCTGTCTTAGCGGCATTATTCCCACATGCCTTGCTTCCCATTTTCTCCCGTCCCATCTGCAGTGTCTCATGATGCTCCGGCTAGCATGCTAATGCATCAGATCTAATCTTAGCTAAACAGAGCTTCCTCATTTTACCCCCATCTCACAGGAGGACACTTGCGCGGGAAGAACAGCTAACCCACCGCGCCGTTGTGAGACGCTCTCACCAGCTCCAGGGGTTAATTAAAAATCATCAAGTGGAAACAAAGGAAAGAGGGAGAGAGGGGAATAATCTCCAGTGGAAGACACCACCTTATTAATATGCATTTGCACAGTAGAAAATGGAAAAACACACATTTTAACACACTTACCTGTCTTAATAAAAACATTTAATTGATATTGAAATCCAGTTTGTCCTTTGAACTGATTGTGTTAGAATAGAAATGAAACTCAAGACCAAACTATTAATTTCTAATTTTCCTGTACTCTCTCCTCTCTCAACTCATTCTAATCCTCACATGATCTGTGTTTCTGCCTCACTTCTTCCACTCCTTCAATTTTATACCACTTACCCCCCCCCCTCCTTCCTTCCATCCCTCCTTCTCCTGCATGCCTCCATCTGTTTCCGTATCCCCTCAGGTGATGCACAAGCAGAGTGCTGGGTCTCGATCAGAGCGGTTCTGTGATCCGGAAGGGTTCCCGCCTCAGGGTTTGGACATGACTTCTGGTCACTCCGACACACAAGAACACACACATTGTGACCCGCTGCACACATGCCAAATGTCCCCGCATGATTCAGACCCAACAGGTAGGTTAAAGAAGGGAAATCTTTTCAGTTGTACTAGCGTGTGATTTTTTTTTTTTTTTTTTTATGCTTCTTATTATATCGAGATTTGTTTTACTTAAACTGGTTCATGTTTTCCTATAAACTGCATCAGAAAGTGTCGTTGCTGTTCTTGTGCTTCAAAAGATTAGATTGTGAAGATTACCTCTGTGTCCAACTTTTGCCTGGAGATACTTTCCAATTTGCAAACGTTATTTATATCACAAAGGCCTCATAATAGGATTTAGAACAAATATGTAAAATCGTAGAGCTTACAAGTGAGATGAAAATGAGTTTTAAACCCAGAGGAGCGCTGGCTGCTTGGTGGAAAACGAAAGATGGGGGACAACACAGATAATTTACTACTGGTGGGTCCAGGGGGATCTTTCCTGAGATGCCTTTTTTATGTTTTGTGCGTGTATGTGTGTACGTCTTTGACTGCACATGTGTCTAAGCCTGTGTGCTTCTTTGTTTTATATTTATTGCATGCATTTTCTTAAACTGTTGGTGAACACAGTTTACCCAAAACTTGTGCAAAGTCCGTATTTCTTTCCCAGCTGAAAAGTGTAGATCATATTGCCTGTGTCCTTCACATGGCACTCAAACACACTTCTCAAAAACACATTACCTAATCAGTCATTGTTTGTGGAAAATGCTTATATTCCATTATTACCTATCACTATGCTTTGCCTGCAAGAGAATGATGAAAGAAATGAGGGAAAAAAAGTTTTTCATTTCTTTCATTGTCAAGTTTCACCTTGACAATCACACCAAACAAATCCTGCTGTAACAAAACATTTAAAAAAACTTCTAACATTAACTTTTCCTGGTAGACCATGCTCTTGCCATTGAGGTAAGAATCCCCAAGATATATATGATTAATTTTATTTTAGTCTTGCCGGCCCTTTGAAATTGCATCAGAGTTAAACTAATATTTGGATTGAATCGGATGCTATAACTTATTGTGGTTCTTATTTCACCTTGTACTCTTGTCCATGGCTTTTAAATTACATGCATTTTAAACGTGTTTCTAGTGTTCATGTGTGTTTTTATTGTCCTTTTTTACCTTTCTGCTGTAACCATGTAAATTTCCCCGCTGTGGGACTAATAAAGGATTTCTGATTCTGATTCTGAAGCAGAGGCAAGCATTTCTAATTCATACTTTACTTGCTTAAAGGGATCGTTCACCCCAAAATAACAAGTAAAAAAACACATTTTCCCTCTTACATGTAGTACTATTTATTAGCCTAGATTGTTTTGGTGTGAGTTGCCGAGTGACGGAGATATCGGCTGAAGAGATGTCTGTTGTAGTTTTATGTAGGAACTATTTTTTTTTCTTCTATCAAACTACACCCGTCAACCGTATGACTTGGCAGAAGGAAACATGCATCTGCTCATGGACGAGAGGCTCGTGCTTGCGTCTGAGCTGTAACGTTAGCTAGCTCAGGAGTCTCAGGAGAGGTGATGGTGGGCGGCGGGTGTAGGTGGGTATAAAACCAAATAGCACATGAAACTGTTCACAACGAGGTCTGTGGATTATCTCGAGTAACCGGGTCGTGATTTCTGGAAAGAGACATTGCTGTTTGAGTTTGTCAAATGTATTTTGTTGTTGCTTTGAGCACCACAATCCATGGGCCATATAGTTCCATTATGTTTGAGAGAAGGCAGACATCTCTACGGCTGATATCTCCAATACTCTAGATTGATAAATAGCACTGCAGGTAAGGGTAAAATATATATTTTGGATTTTTGGGTAAATTTGTCCCTTTAAGTAAAACGCTACGGCCCAACATGATCCCATCAACCTTTTCCTTAATCACGTCTGGAAGTCCAGATATTCACGATTCATTGTCAAGCCTGCGTTAAATGAATGAGGTTCACAGTAAGAGACTCCCACAAGGGCACGACTACCCTCCTCGCACCATGCAGCCAGCAGCTCGTCAAACCCCGCACTGTCTTTGCCACCATCGTTAAAGCTCTAAAGTTAATGAGAGAGAAAGGTTAGAGAGGAGGAATATCACCTTGACAACACTCTGCACTCATTTATGTCCCTCCATCTGTCTCCTCTATTTTACTCTTTTTTTTCTTCCCCCAGGCAGGGCTGAGATCCAACAGGTTTTATATGTCCCCTGCTCTACCTTTCCACCCCTCTCTCCTTTTTGCTCTTACTCCCTGTCACCCGGTCAGTCAGTCAGAAAATGAGGTTGCATGAGACATGCGGCTCTATGGAGAAACTATAAGGTTTGCTGAGAAGCAGATAACCAGGTAGACAGAGAAGCAGCAAGGATATCAAAGACCAGCAGACAAAAAGATGAACAAACAGGCAGAAAGACAGACAGACAGACAGACAGAATTTCAAAAGGCATCTTTGTTTGAATTTCTGAACCCTTTTTGTATTTCAACCCTCTCCATTTTCTTTTTGTGAGTTTAGAAGCTGTCTGACTCAGATCCTCCTTTCCTCTTTTCATTTGCAGCTGATTTAGACTAGTTAGTAGATTCTCCATCCAGTCAATAGTATTAATTGATTGGCTAACCACTGGAGAGAAAGAAGAAAACTGCAGTAATTGCATTGCAGCTGTCAGGATTGTTAGGTAATAGTGGTTTGGTGCAGATGCTGCTGCAGAATGGACAAATGGATTATGTATCAAATGTAATTTTCCAAATTTGCTTGAATTAATGTATATATTCATTGGTATTAATAGGCTAATTGGTTGTGTAAACTGCCATCACTACCATGGCTTCTTTTGTATCTCTTCAACTGTATATTAAATGGATGCGTTGGGATTTTCCAAAAGCTTCTGTGTAGGATTTGGAGACTTTTGCCACTCGTATGGTGGTAGACTTCACCCTTGCCGCGTGCAGTGCTATTAGTTGAAGTGATTTAATGATTACAACTATTTGTAACCATGACCTAGTTTTACTTTATAAAGGGATCAACCATGAAAATGAATAACCGTATTCTATAATTCACACTGCAGCTTTATATTCTGCGTATCATTGCACTGTCAAGGCCAAAAAAAGTTATTCCATGCATTGGATCTATACAAAATTACACACGGTTGGAGTTAGATAGCAAATCAAATGCATTGCTATTTCCATTTGCGAGACATACGTCCTATTGGTAGCAGCGTGAAGTTGCATGATCTGTGTCCTCGGATGCCATTTATCTTGTATCCAGATATTCCTAATATTTTGTAGAGCATGTAAAGGGCAATAAAAGAATTGTGAAAGTGGGTACGTTGATGGGAGGCTTTTAGAAGAGGGGCATAAAATAGTACTCGTGCAAATATTTACATTCTTCAAAATTCAATGTTTCTAGGAAGTTTGTATGACTTTGTGAGTACTTTTTTTCATTTTTTTTCCTCAACTCAGATTTGGTGCGTTCCCTCTCTCAGTTTTTCTCCTACTCTTTTAGGGTCAGAGGGTTATGGACCAAGCGGCAGCCTCAGTACCTACGCTAAGCAACATCTGGATTTTAGACTGATAAAGGACAACCACACGCAGCCAACTGGAATTCAAATTCACTTAACCAGACCCACCAGGAGAGGAGAAATATCAGCAAATGAACTCGGAACATCTGGTAAGTGTGCGTGTGTTTCTGTGTGTGTGTGTCTGTGTGTCTGTGTTTCTGTGTGTCTGTGTGTGCACACATGCACGCTTGAATGCATTTTGCCTGTGTGAACACCATCAAGCTCGCTGAGCTCTACTTCTTGCTTACACACAAAACTCCATTTCACACACAATTAATACACCTCATTTCTGCATATAGCCACTCTTTCTTGGAGCCGAGTTCGCAGGTTCCTTAAAGAGATTACACCGTATCACTCTCAAACACACACGGACACACGGAACATACATAGACACACACACATGCGGGATTGGGAGTCGGTCCAGGAATGTGTCCTCTCATCATTTCCCTCGCTCATATTCCAGAAACACTGCAGTAATCTGTTTATGCCAACGCACACGCACACACACACACACACACACACACACACACACACACACACACACACCTGAGAGACTTAATCTGTTTCACTCTGTGATATATCTAATACCCCCCAACTGCTCACCAGTTCACAGGATTCTCTCCCTCTTTCCCTCCTCGCTTATTTCCCTGTGAAGTATTGTGTTTGAATGTGACCATTTCACTCCACCACTCTGTTCTTTCTACACTTTCAAGCCATTTAGCCCTGCAGTCTTCAGGTTTCTTCACGAGTCTCTCCCATTCCTCCCTGCCATGGCCTTAAAC
This sequence comes from Bovichtus diacanthus, assembly GCA_943590825.1. Classification (NCBI taxonomy): domain Eukaryota; kingdom Metazoa; phylum Chordata; class Actinopteri; order Perciformes; family Bovichtidae; genus Bovichtus; species Bovichtus diacanthus. The sequence goes on along the minus strand of CALSBV010010348.1, from coordinate 2,035,112 downwards.
TTTTACGCATGCATGGAATCCTTTATCAATTTTATGTTTTATTCCTCTCCTTAAGTCAATTAATTTGTACTTTTCCAGCCAAAGCAAATACTTTTAAAAGCACGAGGCCCACATGTTTGCTCACTTGACTTAAGGTGTAGTTAAGTTGAATCCTTTGAAAAGAGGTCCACACTTGTAAAACCCCTCAAGAGCTCGAAACCTTTTGAACATATTTAATTACAGCATCAGAAGGACTCGTGGGGGTTTTCTCAATATTTTTAATTCCTCAAGGGAACTTTATCACAGACGTTTCGGCAAGTTTCCTCACTCAGTGAGCCTCATTGTGCCGTCTTGTCAGTGTGCCGCTCCACTGTGCTGTCAGACAGCACAGTGAAGAGGGCTTCTCGCCGAAACATCTGTGCTTTAGCTCCCATGTGCCATTAATGAATGTCTTGAAATAGCTTTGTGATCCAGAGCATCTTTGTGAGTAGGAAACTTCTTTTTAAACTCACAGCATATAGTTTTTTTTTTCAGGCTCCATTTTAGCTATAGTATGTGTGTGCGTTGCATAGACTCCATTACACTTGATATTATAATTTGTCACATGAAAAAGATACAGATGTTACTGAATGCTTCTGAATATGACTTAAGAGGCACCGGGAAGCTTTCTTGACATCCTCCTGGATCCATCGTTTTCATATTTGATCACGTCATGTTGTAGTTTTATTATGTTGTAAGCACACGACATCTGTTGCACGTCTGTCCGTCCTGGGAGAGCGATCCCTCCTCAGCCTCTCCCTGAGCTTGCTCCCATTTCCCCCGTTTTAATTGTGGAGTTTCTTTTAGGCAGTTTTTCATTGTGCGGTGCGAGGTTCTAAGGACAGAGGGTGTCGCACGCTGTACAGTCTGTAAAGCTCCCTGAGACAAATGTGTAATTTGTGATATTGGGCTGTATAAATACCTTTGATTTGATTTGATTTGATTTGATTTGATAAAGTTATACTGTATAGTATCTTTACAGTGCATGCAACCCAAGATATATTGAAAGCTGACCCTCCTAAAGGAACTTTATAGGCAGGTAATTTAGAGAGATCAGATTTTTACCTCACTCTCACATTACCCTGAATACATTTTAAATCAGGCACGGAGCTTATCAGTAACCAGAATCGCGAGCGATGTCCTATCGGCTTTGAAATGGAAGTGAATTGAGTCTACAGGTATGCGTTTTTTGTGCGAGTGGACATGTGTTCGCAGCACTGTACTGTATGCACCATTGCCCCCATGCTGCTTAGTTTGACAGTGCAGGTGGTTGTGAAGCACTAAGTGGAGGTTCTGTGCCAGTTGAAAGACAAAGCCAGGCACATAGGGGGGAGGGAGGCAGGGAGGAGAGGGAGGGAGGGAGAGTTAAGGAGACAATGGAAGATTGAAAGAATAAAAGACTTAACACTGGAGCTGAAACTGGTTAGACAGCACACAGCATGAGTGCCACACACACACTAACACACACGCACATGCACACCCACGCCATCATAGCTTCTCAATAGGGGCCTCGATGTAATTTACAGTGAGCAGGTGGAGATGGATGTTCAATCTGATTCAATTTGATGTGGCTCGCAGTGGAGTGGGATGAGACACCACTCATTCTACCGACTGTTGTGATAGTTTCTCTGTCTCTCACCCCCTTTCCCTGAATCCCGAGCTGCATACCCCTCCCCTTCTTCCTCTTACTTTCTCCCGTCTTCCTCTACATCTCCTCTTATCTCTTTCTTGCGCTCCTCTTGGCGTTTTTGCAAGATACCCTTACTGTATGTCCCCCATAACCATGGCTACATTCATCCATCTATCCTTTTGTGCATTGATACACATATCATTTCTTTCTTATTCAGGGTCCAGACTGTCTGGAAAGTCCACACCAACTCCGTCTCACCGTCCAAAGACAGACCCAAGCCCTTTCTCTGCACATGTCTCTCCCTCCCGCTCTCACTCTCAATCTCCTCCACTCTCTGCCTGCCTGTGCCGTCCTACATCGTGCTCAGAGTTGGGTCCAGCGTCTCGTCCGTTGTCCCGGGCAGCCCAGGAGATCAGAGAGATCTGTAGTGTGGACCAGACGGGCTGTGAGGACCCTGACCTGGACACTGACACGACTGCACACACACTCCACGGTCTGGAACAGGAACTCAGACTCACGGCCAACAGTACAGACACACACATACAGCACATTTACAAATCTTGCACGCACGCTGTCATGTTATGGCCACCTGTGATCGATACATTACTCTGTATCGTAACAGTGTTTGATGAATTACAAGGTGTGATAGTGATGATGATTTTGTAATGAGGCCGTTAACATCAACTTTCCTTAATATCTACTTCAGGAACAGCGAAGCAGGAAACAGTGTTTGGTACGGGAAACGGTGATAGTCCAGATCAGCATGGAGTTCATCGTTTCTCACGGTGGGTAACATGCACACACAATTCAAACATGATAATTGCAGTTGCACATACACACAATCCTTATCCTCAAGAGTAAACTCAAGTCCATTAACTCTATTTTGGGATTTTCCTGGGGCACACTGGGGTTATTGTTACCGAACCTGAGAAAGTTAATATACCGTGTTCCGCCCTCTAGAACTTTGAAGTACAAGCTGCAGCTTAACATTTCCATTCCAATTTGATAACCTGTAAGGCAAAAGTGCTTTTTTTCTCTTTGAGAATTTGAGTGGAGCTTAATGACTTCCTGTTTCCCGACGCTTGTCTGTGTCTTTTCACTATGATCAGCATGTAATCCATTGCTTTCTCTCCCCCTAAACTTCCCTACACTCCTCAACCATTCCAATGGTCACGATGGGGGGTAATCCCTCTTTTTTTTTGTGCTCCATCAATCCCTCTCTCTGTCGGATATGTGGAGTGTGTAATGGATCGTTAGCCAGCAGAACGACTTTAGCTTTGACAGCATGTTGGGTATCGGGCCTTAATGTGCGGCTTAATGCGTGTGTGTGTGCGTGCGTGTGTGCGTCAGATACAGAGAGTGTGTATTGTGAGCGATGTATTTTTCTTGTATTTTCGAAACAGAGTATGTGGGTGTGTGTGTCTGTGCGTTGTCGATGTTTTGTGTGTGTGTGTGTGTGTGTGTATATTTGTGTAGTGGGCATAATCTGCGCTGGAGGCCTTGTGCTGAGCTGAGCGCTGTGAATATCACATTGAGACGTGTAATAACCGGATTAACACATACTACACAGAGGGCTCCCAAAACAGCTCCTTACAGCCTTCAAACATGCGCTCGCACACACACACAGTCACATGCACACACGCACACGGCTCAGCTGTACAGGTATCTTTTTTGTTCAAGCTTCACCCTTGTCATTACTCTCATATTTCTTCCCATCACGCAGTCTTTAGTCAATGTAATAATATTAATTTCAGGGTTAAAAGGCATTGTAATTATTCATCTAAAAATAATGTTTTAAATCAATCTTTCAAAAGTCATAAAAATGCTAAGCCGTGGAGGAGAAGTAAGATTTTATAAATAGTTTTTTTTTCTGACGCTGCATTGTAAAATCTCCAAATAATTGGTAAGATCTATGTTTTTAAAAATAATTGACCAAATCCATCTTGCATTAACGTCACACAGATCCGGGTAAAGGAAAAAATGCGCTAAAATTGGTCTTGAATTTCATTAGCACTGGTACTAAAAAAGTCTTAATTCATTATTAAAGTCTTAAATCAGGGCTCCCAGTACCTCCCATGTACCAAGGCTCAGTCCTGACCGCAGTTTCTAGGGTTCAAATCCAAACTGTGGCCCTTTGCTGCATGTCGTCCCCTCTCTCTCCCTCTTTCCAGTATGTTCTGTATAAACAATAAAGGCAAAAAGGCCCAAATAAATCTTGAAAAAAAGAAGTCTTGAATCTAACTTGCCTTAAACTGTAGTAACCCTGTAACCTTGAGATAAGTGGAACTAACTATGCGATGAATTGTGTCACAACTTTAACATTATTTAGGGGAATACTAACTTATCTTTGAAATGGATCCACTCTTCTGTTCCATAGAGCAAATGTTTTGATATCCCGGCAAAAAACTCCAAAACCACACCTTTAATATAGGTTTACTGCACCATCCCCACACGACCCTTCAACTGAATCCTCCACGCAGCCACCAGGTACTCACAGATGTTGAGTGGTGGCTGCATTATAAAGGAGCTCTACTGTTGAGTAGTATCTGCTGCCCACCGTCATATAGAACAACAGTGGAAAACTTGAGTGGGTTTAGAGTTTAGTCTTTCATATTTTCCAGGTTTTCTACAGTTATTTTGGTGACTATTCCAGTAATAAGGACACTCTAAAGTGCACCCACTCAACACACAATTGGATGCTTTGCCACAGTATGTGTGCAACCATTGATGTTGGTGTCCACTATGACCCAACCTATGCTTACCTCATATCCAGACAACTATTCATCATCTTCCTCTGACTCGACTGCTCCCAGCTGTCTGCCTGTGTTGCCTCAGGTCTATTGGCTGCCTTTGATCCAACCTTCAGTCAGTGCCTACTTGCACAGCAGTATTACATTAATGTTTGGAAAACGAAATGTTCTCAATTACCTGATGTACAGTTTCTACAGTACAATATCTATAGTAGCCTAACAAGAAGCTTTAGAAATGTTCTAAAAAGCTCACAAGTTAGAAATCTAAGATTCCCTATAAAAAAAGTATGCAGGCGTCATTGGTGCAGTTAATTGCACGCACGTGTTTTAAAATGACCAGTGCCCTCTTATTTACAACATTTCCACGTCCTTCTTTCCTGTTCTTTAGAGGCAGAGACATTTCACACAAACCACAACCCTGCTGATGACCAATGCAGACGACAAACAAACAATCGGCCCTTTCAGCCGGGGTGCCTCTCTGAATACATCTCACGTTTCTGGAGCAAAATCTATGATGTCTGATATCTGAAACTAGTTACAAAAGTACATCTGTCCTTTAATCATAGGCAGGTATTCAAGTGCTGCGCATGTAGGATGTTCTGCCTTTGATTGGTGGATTTGGTCTTGCAGGGGCAGAGCCAGCGAGGAACAAAAGGATGAGGAGGCGGCTGCTCAGAGGGACCGGCAGAGTGTCCTCTTACTACCCTGAGATATTCACACACACGCACACAAACACACACACACTTGCTTGTTAAATAAGGAAGAAGACACAAACACAGAGATATAAAGGGACTGATGTGAGGGAAAAACACACAAGATGTAATTTGAAGTGCATTCATGTGGCGTAAAGGCTGGTGCAGATGTCCATTAATATTAAAATCAGTCGGGAACTCTTGCGCAAATAGATGAAAATAAAAATGTAATGGTTTGAAATAAAAAATGTAATGGTTTGAAAAAACCTTGCTGGATGGCGATTAAATGCCATTTTAATTTGAGTTATGATTTGTCTCTCTTTTTGTATTTGTCCATGTTTTCTGTGCACAGTGTTTGGTTTTACCTCTGAAAAGTACATGTTTGTGCTGGATTAGCTGAAGGTATAAAGCACATGATGAGACAGGCACAGGACGTGGACACGCAGGGGAGGTGATCAGACGAGAAATGGTGAGTTGCAGTTCATTCTCAGCAGGAGTCTGCTTGGATCCCTTTTGAAAGTGTGTTTATTGTGGGGTTTTTTTTAAGTGACAGACGTTGAGGGACAGTTTGCTGCAGGGCCGACTTTACCTTCAGGGATTGAACGCACTACAGTTCTCTCTGTTTGCAGCCTTTTTGTTTCTTAATAAGGTTAAGATGCCACTGGATCAGGACACACACACACACACGCACACACTGATAAATTATGTTTGTAAGGGGAGGGAATAAGGAGCTCTGCCAATGGCCGCTGATACCATCTGTCTGTATGTGTGTGCAGGAGTTGGGGAAGATAAACACCAGGCACTGGAACTAGTTTGTCTTCTCTGTGGAGAATGTGTACATGTTGGTGTGTGAGTGTCTTCCCCCCCCCTCAGTTCTGCTGTTTTGCATTACTACCCACAGCCAGTCCTAATCCATCATGGCTGCCACTGTCCTCAGCTGAGTTCTCAACCCACCTACTGCTTTATCTCTAGGTGAGGTGCATGTGAGGAACAACCAAGGACTAACAGCTAGACAAGGGAGAAAATCACGCCTTTATTACACCACCCAAAATAGAAACTCAGGGGTAGGATGGATGTCAAGAAGGTGCCAACTTTGTGATTGAATTCGAGATTAAGGTTCATTTGTGAACTGCGTGTGGTTATGCGTGTCAATATAAGCGTGCATGCATGTGGCCCCTACTCTTTACCTCAGTCGCTGTGGGGGGATATCACGGTATTTTATTTGTCCCAGCGTTAATAGCCAAAAGCAGACTGCAAAAGCCCTGTAATCCAACAGCAATCACCACAAGACCGATTGATAGCGCGGGGACAGAGAGAGAAAGACCAAGAGACCAAGACAGAGGCAAGGAGAGAGAGGTGGAAAGGTGGATCTTTGTTATTGTGTCCTTCGCTGAGTTTATCACGAGGAAAATAACAGAGACATAAATCTGATGGATATCGAACCACTAGGCTGGGTTTAAACAACTGTGATCTGCGCTCTCTCTCCGTCTCTCATTCTTTCTCCATCGCTCTCACATTCACACACACATGCATACAAACAGGGAGAGAATGAAAAAAAAGACAAAGAAAAGAGGGCTGACCTTTGTTGGATTTGGGGTTGTCTGTAATGTTGTTGACGCTGTCAGAAAGACAGTGATACTGGAGGAGTTGACATTTAACTGCACTATATTAACTGAAACTCCTCGGGAAACTGGAGTTCAGTTCAGACTGTGTGTTGCGAAAACAAGAACTCACTGTGCTACGAAACTAACTTTTCATTTTGCTGTTATGGGCAAATTTAGTGAACTTTTTCTTACAGTGAATAGGCCTACTGAAATAAATCTTGTACCTTTTTAATTTTTAACCATAACACAGTAGACATTGGTGGCAAATCTAATAGAAAAATGCAGTTCCCCTTTCTTTGTCTCTGTCTCCCCAAGACTTGCTGTGATGAGTTATTTCGGTTTTCTTTGGTTTGGGCATTTTCTTCGACAACAAGTTGCACAGTGGAAACATTTCCTTCTGCCTTTGGCTGCATGTTCACTTGTTTTTTTTTTTTGATGAAAACCTATTCAAGTTTCCTCCCCCAGAATGCCCTGAAAGGACTTTCCCTGAAAGGCTCAAAAGTCACTTACAGTGAGCTGCAAGGGACAGCAGCAGCATCCATGTGTGTCAATTTGAGTCCACAAATAAACTGTGAAATTGTTCAAATGGGAGAAATGACACCGCTAATGTAGAAAGGAGTTGTTTTCCCTACTTGTTCTTAAAAGTCTTTTTTATGAACCCTCAAGGGAATCCTTTGTTAATATTTTATTGGGCAAACTTCTTCTGTCCTCTATATGTTATGTATATTTGATCCCCATTACCAAATAATGATGTTATTTACTACTAAACTTATTTTGCCAAATATGTAATTGCTGCATGGATTATGCTCCCTGATGACATGTTTTTAGTCGAGTTAACGTTGCGTCCTGCGTGTGTGAGGTTCAGGGTCCTACATTTCTGTAAGGTGACGGTGAAGATGGTGTTTTTGGTATCGAGCTTCAAGTAAGTTTTAATGAACCGAGATCACAATCTACCTTTAATATTGTGATATTTTTGACCAAATGCATTTTTTTTATACAGTTTAGTGTGATGTTGTGCTTTGTGCAAGATATTTATAGACATGACAGTTTTATAGTCCAACTCAAATCACGTTTTGTCACCTTGTTTTTGCAGTCAAAAATAATAGTAACATGTCACAGTCATTGTCATGTCATTCATGTATTTTAATGAAATACCAGAATGCTCCTTTTCCACTCAGGCAGCTGGAGCGGGGTGTAGTACAACAGTAAGTACCACAGCAGCATCTAACTGGACCCAAAGGACATTTGTGGGTAAGTTTACATACTGTACTGTTTGCACTTTCACCCACTGAATGTTGGTTTGGTGGCTCGTTCAACCAGGTAAGGTGCAGCTCATGTTGTAGGTTAGATAAGAAGGAGTTTTTAGCTGGAAAGCTAATTGAGTCTGTGGCTCTTGTGTTGTGTATCTGGCTGCTGTACTGAGACCATCTGCTCCTCTGCCTGTGATAGAAAACTGACATTACGGCTTTAGGTGGTGTCCTCAAGAAACAACTTTTGATTTTTGTTTCCCTTACAGGAGCAGGACATGCGATTTAGACAGCAGATATGTAGCCTATTCTGTAGCAATTTAATTCCGTTGGACACATATTAATGTGGTTGTGAAACACACATGTCTGTATCTTGTCATTTAAAAAAAGGGAAGGACACTGATATTGTTATATATTATGATAACCCAAATTGCAGAGAATACCCTCTTCTCCAGTTTTAGTATTATCTCTGTATGTTCATGTAACCTGTAGGTGCGGAGACTGTACTTTAGCTAAGCTCGCCATCAACAACATGATTACCCTTGACCCTGACAAACACACCATGAGCGAAACATACGCCATCAGTCTTTTTATATTCTACCTATATGCCTCTCCAAGCACGCCATCCACACCCTCGTATGAATGACTGGCTTCTTTCCTTCTGTGGTTGTCAGGTTGGAGGCATATTTGCCGTGAATGTGCCATCTAATCATGTCCCATGTTGTCTATTGGAGCCCTGCCGCCTCATTACAGGAGAAGGAGAATACGTGTTGTCTGTCATCTGTGAAACATAAAAAGCCTCGTCGCTACTTAGTTTGTGCGAGCTGCCGTATTTGTCTACCCCATTATTCCCAGGCTCTGAATAGACGTATAGCAGCAAAGTGTAACACAGGTGTCGGATGACTTTGGCAGCGGAAGATGATAATGGGATATCTTGTTTGTGCACATATGTACAGCACATATAAAATCATGAAATACAGGAAAGCCATGAGTTTAGTCATCTTGCAGTATAGATGGATGGATGGATAAAGTTGTCTAAAGCCAACTATTTAAAAAGTTTTATTTGACTAGAACCCAAAGGATTCCATATTTGTTTGACTTTAATCAACACAAGTCCCTGTTTCGTGGACAAACTGTATTATTATGTCTCTCCGGCCATGTCCCTGCGGCGTCCTCACGTGTTGCAGCCTGCACAGCTTTAACTTAGTTGTGGCTCTATATTACTTTCAAGGTTATAGCTCTGTCTGTGCTTAAATGACCCCCAAACGCTGGAGGTGGAAGTACAGTATGCCCTGGATAGAAAGTTCAGGCACAGAAAGTTATAATGGAGGGGAGGAGTGAGGGAGATGAAGTGAGAAAATACAAAGAACAGAGAGGTTGAGGATAAAAATTAAAGAAAGGTGAATGGAGGACATGAAAGAAATGGGGCGGCACTTGGATGGAGAACGCTTTCTAGTTTGATAAGAAAATTAATTTTTCCCCCCACTCTTTACCCCCCTCCCTCCCTTTACAGGTCTATATTTCTCTCCCTCCCTCGCCTGTCTCTTTTCTCACCCTTTTCTTCTCCCACTTACTCCACCATTTCTCCTTCAACCATTTCTTCCTATAACTCCACCCCTTTAGTCCTCCCTGCTTTCTCCTTTACTCCCTCCTTCAGCAACGCGCCCTTTCCAATTCCATCTCTCCTTTCCTTACATCTTCCTCCTTTGCTGTCCTTTCCTCTTCCCACCTCTCCATTCCGTTCTCTTTTTAATCCTTCCATTTGTTCCCTCTCCGTCCTGTTTGGCGGCGGGTCCCAGTGCCCTGACTGAGCCACCGGGACCCGCTGACAAATCGATACATCACTGTAATTGATTCTGTCGGGGCTCAAAGTGTTTAATGAGAGCCCCTCCTCTTCATCCTCCTCCTCTCCTCCTCCTTTTTTTTTTTTTTTTTTTTTTTTGCACGTGGGCTTCGGCACAGTCCAGCTTAATGGTTAATGGAGCGGAGGCATCCATGTGCATTGAAGCGCTGCTGGTGGTGGGTTAGTGAAGGGGGCAGGGGGGTGAGGGAAGGAAGGCAAGTTTGGAGTGTTGAGGGTTAATCAGAGCAGTTCCCAAGGTGATGGATCGGTCCAGTTGGTTAATTAGGACAGGTAAGAGCTGTAAAATGTCTGGCCATGGGAGAAAAAGAACCGTATGCCAGGTAGGAAGTAAGAGTGTGTGTGTGTGTGTGTGCCGTCATATGTGCTTTTAGTTGCTCGCAGCTTCTCTTTGACCACATGATTGTGGTCAACTGTTTGTTGCAGTTTCATGAATTACAGTCTATTCTATGTTTGACCCACTTAGTGGATCAACAGATGCACACAAACACACAGATATCAAGAATGACTTTAAGCAAAAGGTGAAAATGATGCAAAATGAAAAGACAAATCTGTTTTTCAGCTGAGAGTGCAGGAGAGCAGAGGAGAGAAGAGGGAGAGATAGAGGGAGTTATACTGTGCTCGTGAGCCTGAGCTTGTGTGTGTACGTAGTGGAGGTGGGGAGTCTTATGGACAGTGAATCATTATTAAATCTCTCTCTCTCTCTCTCTCTCTCTCTCTCTCTCTCTCTCTCTCTCTCTCTCTCTCTCTATCTCTCTCTCGCATCCCTTGTTCAGGTCCCATTAGAGTTCTAGTCTCTCTCCTGTGTTCAATTATAAAAAAAAAAAATGCAAAAATGCAATGGATGTTTTGTCAAAGAAGCA
>CALSBV010010348.1:2012842-2022186 GCA_943590825.1 Bovichtus diacanthus | reverse complement strand
AAAAAAAAAAAATGCAAAAATGCAATGGATGTTTTGTCAAAGAAGCATTGGTATACTGCATTGAAATGATTTTCCAGCGCAGTACATTTTATGTGCACACTATGTTGTTTCTCTACATAAGATTAATCCGATCAGGAGTGTGTATGTGGGTCATTTTTCACCCACCAACTCTGTAATGATTACAGCAGCAACTAGAAAAATTGCATTTATTGTGTCTGCAACGACCGGTCCAGCCCAGCAGCTGGCAAGCAAGACACGGGAACGTCTTTGGTATCGAGGGTTATTTTCGCAGACTCAATTCATGGGAAAACTGTTACCTACACTGTACATTTACTGCTAACCTTTTGCTGCCTGAGTGCAGCTACGCTCTCTCTCTCTCTCTCTCTCTCTCTCTCCGTCTCTCTCTCGCTCTCGCTAAAGCACTCACACACTACGCACTGCCCTATTGAGCCACGATCATATGCGTCAGGTTTGTAGGAAAAAAAGATCAGGAATACTAGGTTTACATAGGTGTGCAAATCTGGACAGGAACAACTGCTAATCCCTATCAGCAACAAGATTTCAGACTGAAGCAGGTGGACGAGATGAGCCGTGGACAGACAGACAGATGCACACACACACACACACACACGCATACATAATCTCCTCCCTATGTCTAGGAGATAATAAGGCTACTTGCTGTTTTTCAGGTCTTCCTGTAATTTAAATCCAGTCCAGAGAAACATCCCTGCATGTTAAAATGGTCAAAAGATTTTATACATTTTTTTCTGTGCTAATGGAAACATGCTAACTGTTTATACAGCCTATTTGGGTATTCTCTTTTTGACCCACATTTGTTTACATTTGTTTACAGCTATTAGTTCATGTGTGTAATTACCCATGGATGCACAAACTATCTCCGGTTTACTTTGATACCGAAAATGTGTAATGCTGCAAACGCATTACCTTTCTGCAAAATTCTCTTTTTCCAACAGAGGTATGTGTGAGTGTATGCGATACTGAGAATAATGTTCCATCTACACAGATGGGGATCCTCTCTGAAGCCACTGGGGTTCATTAACTTCCTCATGATCATGATGATGATGAAGAATAATGTTGGTCTATATACAGTAACAAATGAACAAATTCAGCAGCATAATACCAAAGTGCATTCACTTCTCTTTATTCATGCGTTGCATTAAGGCCACTTTCTGTTATATTTCTGCCCTTCTTCAAATGTCCCCTCTTTTGTTCATTCCCGACAGTCCCTGTCTCTGTCTGTTTCCCTTCTTTGTCACTCTAACACTTGGCCTTTCACTGTCCCTCATTAACCATCTCTTCTTCACGGCCCCTTTAACTGTCTTCTTCTTCCATCCTACTGTCGTCTCTATCAAGGTTTCTCTCACGTTGCTCTTTTTGTCTTTCTGACTCGCTTTCTGTCTTTGTCCTCACACACACACACACACACACACACCTAGCCTGCGTCTTAAAAGTATGTGTATGAGACTGCCAATGAGGTGATTAATGGCTTGTTTGTCTGTGTGACTATACCCATAGCCTCATCCTAATTAAAGATATTCTGCTGATTTGGCTGGGTCCCACCCGTACAGCGCTGTTTATACAGCTGATTCTTACAATACAGTTCTTGCAGAGGGCTGTTAAGCAGATGCTATACAGTAGTTTGATGAATGTCTGTAAACTTACTTTTTGATGGGGATGAGATGACTTTTTGTGAAGTGTAGACATGCCCAAATTATTAACAAAGCTCCCTGTGTGTGCGTGCACGTGCGTGTGTGTGCATGTGTGTGCGTGTGTGTGAAAATGCAAGCGTTAGCTAGTTCACGTGAATGTTTGTATATAAAGTCAGATTGTTGTCCTAATTATCTTTCCCAGAAATGCTTACAGATGTATTTATATTTGGACAGTTATATAAATAATGTTTCTTTGCTACTTCATCAAGACTGAAAGGCAGAAACTGAACATACATTATGAGCGTTGACCATGTACCACACACTGGAAGATGCAATATATATCCAGGATATAATGGAAATACTATATCTATATATATATAGATATATATAGATATATATATATATTGTTGATGTAGTATATTTGCCTTTTTGAATTTCTTGCAATGCAGCATTATAAAAAAGTTTTGACAGCTTTGCTCTTCATATCAAATCCACAGAGGGCTAACTAAAATGTTTTTTTTTCCTTCCCTAAACCTTTTAAAATCACTTATCCTGCAGCTGGGGCCTCTTACAGCATGTAGTGGGTGAGAGGCAGGTATCATACTGGAGAGGTCGCAATTCTTAAAAGTTCTGCATGTTTTGTCTACGAGATTACCAGAAACTTCTAGCGGCCGGGAACAAACGTTTTTTAGTGAGTGATATATATATTGCGCTATACCTGAAGCTCTATTTGGAAAGAACGGAGGTGGGTGTGTCTATCTTTGATTGACAGGTCACTGTCAATCAAAGATAGACACACCCTAAAGTAAACCATGCTTTATCATCTATTTTACCCTAAATGGGACCATCGTTTACAAAATGATCATGCTGTATTGAAGAAGACTAAAAGGTGGAAAGGTTTTTTTTTAACTCCAGCAAGTCTTCAGAATAATCAGAATTACCCTCAATCAGAAAGGTTAAGACAGCAAAGAAGTTAAAAAAAACGGCCTCAAGACCCGAGTGTCAGGCTGATAATATCTGCTGAAATGAGGTGTGCACTAATGATCAGAACGCCCCGGGCGTGCAGATCTTTACCTCTCTTAAGCCCTAAAGAGGGGAAATGCATTAAGCTGCTCTCAATTCTTAATTAGGAGCCAACAGGTGATCTGAATAACCCTCCAATCAACTCAGGGGAATCGTGACCTTCAGCTCAAATGAATTGGGGAAAAGGGAAATGACGACAAGCACCAAAGAGAACAGCTATAATGTTACTGATACCTTCATATTCACCCTCTCACACACACACACACACACACACACACACACACACACTTACTCTCTCTCGCTTTCTCTCTCTCTCAAATATCAAATATATATATATATATATATAGAGAGATATCAAATATGTCAAATATTCATGTTTTCACAGTGCTAACATACAAACACACAACAGCATTTACATCTCTGGCAAATTTACATTTTCCAATTTACTTTAACCTCTATTTTTTTTCAGACTTTTTGGAAGACATCCACAGAAATGTAAGACATGCAAACTCCACACATACAAACCAAGTTGCTGTTAGGCATCCATGCTAACCACTAATCCACCATGCCGGCAAAACACGAGTGAGATTGCACCTATGTTACACAGAGCACTGTGTTTCCAGCTCCCTGACTGAACTCTACTTAAACATTCGTGCTTCTCTCTGTGTGTGAAAAGCGTGCACGCAAGCCGGCCCGTGTGCCCGGGGCCTGCGGGGCTTGCATGTGTACAGTATGTGTGTCTGCTCGAGTGCGTATACAACTGTTTTGTGCAGCACTGTGTTAAGGCTAAACACACTTAAGGCTAAGCAATCAGTGAGTAAAGTTTCCTCGGCGTTGTCATTAAAGCTCCACATAAAAGCTTAAGCTGCTTTTATCCTTCTAAGGAAGAAAGGGAGAGCACATAATTAAATTAGATGAAAGGAGGGGAATTAGAGGCTTCCTCCTCTTTAAACACAAACGACTTAATCAGAACCTTAGGCTAAATGAGAGACAGACGGCTACATGATCATGGGGAGGATAAACATCCCCCTCCTTGCCAACATCCTTTTTGCTGTCTCACTTTTCTTTACATCTTTATTATCTCCATAACCTGCTGTATGTATCTTACTGTCTGTCTGTCCGGCCTCTCTGGATCTTACTCTCTTTTACCCCATATCCATATGTTTGTGAACATTATTTGTTCACTTAAAATGAAGCACAATCATCCTGATTTCCACCTTCTTCTTTTTTTTTTGTGTCCCCCAATTTTCTCTCCCATGTCTATAACTGCATTTTAAACTGTATCCACTCTCACACCACTTACGCTTCACCTAAACCATCCCCTTTGAAAAAAAAGAAAATAAAAAAAGCCAGGACCTTGAATGCACCACACTCGGCATACAGTTTCAAGTGTTAGAAGCTGTTGTGTCCTCATGTATAAGCTCTTATTGATTCAGAATATGAATCCCATCAGACCTGACCTTAATCTGTTTCATCATTTGCACCCTCGGAGAAAAGCAGTATATTTTTTTTCCGATCCTTATAAATACTGGTTTGAATGATGCAAGGGAGTGCATCAGAGGGGAAAAAAAAAAAAAAAAAAAAGCCTCTGAGATCATGTTTGTTGGATGGAGCTCTGCCCTAAATGTCGGGGAAGAGGTTTTTTCTGAAATGTGATCCAACACTGAATAAAAACTGACACTAATCATCATCCACGCCGCCGCTGTTTGTTTACATTCTTGTTCCTGGAAGTGAGTAGCACCTCCTTCCCGATGACATCACACGTGTCCTGAGCTTTGATTGGTCGTGTAGTGTTTCACGTCTCTCGGCCAAGTCACCGCAAGATTACACGACCCTATAATCGCCTAATCTGACCCAGTGACCATCGTAACAGACAAAAATATCGTGTGAACCCGGCATAAGTGATAGATGAAAAAAAAATCAATACCACTCTCGTTCCTGTTTAGCTTGGCATACATACTGGAAGTGGGGAGGAAATATTTTGCCTGGCTCTTTCCAAAGGTAACATAATCTGCCTGCCAGCACATCTAAAGCTCACTAATCAACACATTCTGTCTTTTTAATCCGTGCAAAAAGTCTAAACAATGACAGGTGAAAAGCTGTGAGTTATGTTCTGCACTATTTTGCTACACTCACTTCCTGAAGTTTCTACTGACGCATAGCCAAGAAATGTTCTGAAACTGGGAGGCAGATTGTGCTTCCTCATTTCCTGTCTTTATGCTAAACGTAGTTTATTTTAGCTTCATATTTGTTGAAATGCTCCTTTACGGAGAAAATGGAAATAAAGTATTTTTCTTCATTTTTGACACATTTGTTCCTTGCAATCCCTCGTATTCCAGCAAGTGTGTGTATGGATTATAAACCTTTGCTTTAGTATAACATTCACACATGGCTGCATCATAACTATATTTCCCAAAGCTTTTTAAAGTTACCTACCACACACTGCAGAATTTTCTGCCGCTAGAGTATACTGGAAATATGTATCTGGAAACACATTTGTTTTATTCAGC
This sequence comes from Bovichtus diacanthus, assembly GCA_943590825.1. NCBI lineage: Eukaryota > Metazoa > Chordata > Actinopteri > Perciformes > Bovichtidae > Bovichtus > Bovichtus diacanthus. The sequence continues at coordinate 2,016,983 of CALSBV010010348.1, read as the reverse complement.
CCACAGTAGCATGAGAGGTGAAAAAAGAAGCTCCGGGGTTAATGCTATTACAAAACGGAGGTGAGAAGCCGAGTGCAGCAGAGGCAGCGGAGAGGAGAGGGATGGAAAGAGGAAGGTGAAGGGAGTTGTAGAGCGAAAACGAGTTAGAGGGAAAAGACAGGATGCAGCTTCATCCTAGAGTGAAACAACAGGTGAAGCTGTGCGGGGGGGATGCCTTTTTATTTTCCAGGATTTTATTATTGTGATACATTCAGTTTCCATACATTGCAATGGGAGTTAACACTCTTCCTGCTTTTTTCTCTGATGTTTCCCCGGTTAAATCTCTTAACTAAGTCACATTTGTTTGTATGTGTTTGCCCCCCTGTGTGTGTATTTTAGTATGAAAGCCTGTTGTCCCACCAACTTCACTACAGACCTGAGGGAAGCAATGAGACGGCTAATTAGCAGCATAGAGGGAAGAAGTCCCAGCCAGCAACCAATCAAATCTGATTTTGAAATTGGTGCCCCATGAGACGCCATGGAAATGGGGCGAGCAAGGCAATGAGATATGATGTCATATATTTAGGGATCCAGCATTACTATGATTTCTGTCTGAAATGAGATGAAAGAAACAATATATATATATATATATATATCTTGCTCAAGTGTAAACAAGTTTCGCTCACTTTTCTTTTTGACAGTGCTTGGCTGTTCTCGTCCCTGCAGTCGTCTCCATTTGCCCATTTAGTATTTTCAAAGGGAACGTGTTGAAGAAGGAGCTCAGAGAGAGACCGGGTTCATTCAGAGTGCATGTTGTAGAGGAATTGTTTTTCTCTACAGACATGTTCTGAGTCACCCTAGCATAGATAGATGGCAGACACATGCATGTGATGTATATTGTGATGTGTATTTAAGTCACACTTCACTATAGGTGCCTACAGTACCTACCTTGCTTGCGGACTTGCTTCGACACACAGAATAGGAAAGAGAGTGTTTAGAATTCTTTGTATACATTTACAACCACATGAATTTCATAGCAAATGTGGGGATTACAGCAGGAAGTGGTCCTTTGTGATAGCTCATGCTCACCTGATTGCGCGTGTGTGTGCGTAAATGTGCGTACGGTGTGTGTGTGTGTTAATTTCCATTCACACGTGAGGAGTGTGTGAATAGATCGCGTCTGAACACAGGATTTGTAGCACATCTTCGATTTGACTTGATTGTCTATTATTCATCCGCTCATCCATCAATCCTCCAGCACATTTACAAAGGTTAAACTGTCCTCATATGTCCCCCCCCGCCCCCCCCCACACACACACACACACACACACACACAGAAACTCGATAAGGATTAATGCTTGGGATGCACCAATCCAAATTTGATTAATAAACTGTAGGCCTCACTGTGTCCAAGTGACTCGGATCATTCTTTGATGTGTCAGGCAACGTCCGTCTTAACTTAAACATTACTTTCCTAACTTTGAGATATAAATTAACTGAATTATTTATTATTAAAATCAGTTTTAGATGTGCTGAACACCCCTTGCTTCCAGGAACAATGCTAAGCTAATCAGCTCCTAGCTCTCGACCCATACGTAACGCACAAACGTTAAAGTGATCTTCTCATCTAACTCTCTGCGAAGGAGCAAATAAGCGTATTTCCTAACAACGTATTCCTTTTAAATCCATGCAAATCTGTCACATTTGTGATCGGTACCACAAAATACAGTTTTCACCAAACACACAGGTCACCCGACGACATTTGTCCCGAGGGTCGGATTGTTCTTTTTCTTTTTCTCTACTTTTCTCCGCCTCTTCTGGTCCAGAATTATGGATGCTGCGGTGGAAATAATTAAGGAGAGCTCTGATAGCATTTTAAGAGCAAATTCATGAGGCTCATCCACCCACTCAGCTTGGAGACCCATTTGGAGAAAGAGCAAACTCAAATCCTGGGAAAATGCAAACGATAATGAGATGGATGACATGCATGGCAGCATGTGATAAGGAACATTTATTCTTTGAATAGGCTAACCAGATTTCTTTGGGATACCAGTACATTACACTACATTTCAATCACATATGAAGAAACAGAGGCTCCTTTCATCTGGTGTCAGTACACTGCATGAATCAGAGAAATGGAGGGAACATTTCTACATCATAAAAGTCACTAGGTAATATTTCATGTGCCAGTAGAGCGTGCATTTTTCTTGCCCCTGTCCCCACTGAGGTAGAGTTGCATTGAAAGACACATTAGCCCAATTTTTTCACAAACACACTTGGATAACTTTAGCCCTGCCAGTTTCTCTGTCATCCACTTTGAATACTAAAAAAGTCATTTAGCAACAACAGAAAAAAATGAACCGTCAAATGAAAGAAAACCAAGTTGCTGAGGAACTCTCAATATTTATGAATATGCTTAGGATGTGAATATAAGATGAGAGAATGCTGCAGAGTGCTGCAGGGATGAAGTATTTTTGTAGTCCAACCCGGAAGTTAGCATCGCCCTGGCTCCCTTGAAAAAAATCCAATGGGATTTTTCCATTGGATTTTGAATTATTGCAGAAAATAAACTCTGTGGCAAACAAAAGTTTATAATACTTACATATTGAATTCAGCAGATTTCTAAAACGCAAATGCAATTGCCATAAGCAAAAAGCTTACATCAGGCTATAAACGAACGACACCACTAAGTGAGGTATTACCCCACCACAGATCAAAATTCACAGGTGGGGTATAGAATGACGTATTAAAGTCATAGGACAAAACGTGAATATATATTAGGCTTGTGTTAACCACAGACATAATTTCAGGCATCTTACCAAAAACCCATTAAAAAAACCATCGACTTCAAGGTAGAAGGAACCGGAAACTAATTTCCGGGTTTTAGGACTCACTCAGGAAACACACTATTTGAGCTTGAAGAGAAGCAAAGAGAAGAAAAAAAAGAAATAAATGAGAGAATTCAGTAATCGGACTGATTCAATAAACGTTGATGGAAAAACATCAACAGTTTGAATTTAAATAGAAATGTGTTCCCAAAACTATTTGAACCCAAAATCATCAGAAACTCTATTAAAACGAAACCGTCTGACGCTGTAGTGAGTCAGTTACTGTTAAAGGGGCAAGCCTATATATATATATATATATATATATATATATATTTGATATGGCGATAGTGTTAACCAGAGAATTTGCTATCTACAACATTAAATTTCATTGTGAGTTGGGTTTCTGAACAAAACAACTTAATTCTCATGAAAAAAGCTTTAATGTGAAAAAAACCCTACTTTTTCATGGAAAAAACCCCCCCAAAAAACAACTTAATTTTCATGAAAAAAGCTTGAATGTCAAATAAAACTTAATTTTCCTGAAAAAAGTTTGGATGTGAAAAAAACCTTAATTTTCTTATTTGTATTTGTATTGTTGATTTAATGTAGAGAAGGTCACATAAAGCTCAATATGAGCCTGTAATGTGTAATATACTGTTGGAGTGGTAAGCAATCCTGTTTTGTTGTTTTTTGATATTTTGGGAGTTAGGTGGTCCGTGAGTGTTTTTTTATTGGTTAAGTGGTACTTGGTCTGAAAATCTAAAGTGGACCTGCTCCCTATGTAGATATGAAGGTCTAATTCTAAGCTAAAAACACAACAAATCTTAATTTCAGGTGATAATACACACATATTTATGACTATTATATTCAATTTCTGCTAATAGGGGATCTCAATACTGCAGCAACACTGGCCCTTTAAGAGTACGCAACGATGGGTAACCTGCTTTCTGAGACACAGGTTGCACTCAGGCCTGATGAAGTGATGCTGCAGCTGTAATGCTGGTTAAATGCCCCGACGGGGGGACTTAATCTTGATGTGCAAAATTGTCAGGAGCCTTTCCCCAATACTGACTGGTGCACAATCCATGTCTTTGTAGCTTTAATCCTTATTTATCCTGTCTCTTCTACTTTACCCACACCTCTCCTTGATTATCAAAGTGGATTTTCTATACTAAGAACTGTGGCTGTTAGTAGTTTGTGGCACTGTCAGTGTAAGAGGTCATGATCAAACAGACCTTCTTACTAACCATGAAAGCTGTGGCTGTTTCAGGATCAACTGTGGACAATTGGTTTGCTTAAGAGTTTTTTTGTCCAAGCAGAGGGCTACTTTCATT
>CALSBV010010348.1:2002842-2010342 GCA_943590825.1 Bovichtus diacanthus | reverse complement strand
TATGTTTGCGTCAATGAAAGTTATGGAAACAGACAGTTGCCCAGCGCTGAGTGTAAGCACTATGAATGAAATGTTTATGGTGATTAATATACAGTAAGGTCACAGTCCATCTGTCCACTAACCAAGCATCACCCGTCGTGTATTAGACCCCAACGTTGACGTCTTATCACAGGCCTCACCAATAAATTACTGAAACCGAAACACAATAACACTTTTAAACACAGAACCAAACTTAAATGCTGGACTGAGGATATTGTCGTACGGCAGAAGGAACGCTTCGAGCAACTCCTGAACCCGACTGACCCACATTCTGTAGAGGAGGCAAAGCTTAAGAGCTCAGGGGAAGGCCTTGTCCATTTTCTAAGTAAAGGTCATTGAGGTAGTTGAAAAAGATTTGCAGTGGCAAGGCACCTGGGGTGTGTGAGATTCACCCTGAGTAGGTGAAGGCTCTGGACATTGTTGGGCTTGTCCTCAATGTTGTGTGGAGGCGGATGACATGTGACTGGCAGCCTGGGGTGCATGTACCCATTTTTTTTTTTTTAAGACAGGGCGCTGGCAAGGTTATGCCAAGGTGCTGCAAAGTAAAGGTAAACAGAGACGTCATTATCTGCATCTAAGCATCCTTGGGTTTTTAGAAAGGCGCTATATAAATCCAATTTATTGTTATTATCTGTTCAACCAACAACATGATCTGTCTGTGTATTTGGATAGAAGACCAGACATGGGTGCGTTTTATAGGGAGTCGGGGTAAATGGAGCAAATGTCGTATTTTCTAACCTAATATTCAGTGGCAATGCAATGTTTGTGCCCTACTGGAAAGGGGACAGGCCAATTGTCAAACCTTGGATTCAAAAAGAGCCATTTGGATTCTGTCCTGGTCGTCCCACAGGGATTATGGGAGTTTGTGTTTTGTAGACTTAAAGAAGGTTGCTGAACATGTCCCTCTGGGTAAGTTTTCCGGGGTAGTGCGAATGTATGGGGTACCGGGGGCCATTACTACAAGCCATTCATCCTTGTGTCACCGCAGTCAGAACTGTGGCTGCATTCTCGGCAGGTCTCAATGGACAGTGGGCTCCGCTGAGATGTGCCTGGTCACCGATTCTGTCTGTGGTTTTCATTTCAATGGACCGCTGCACAACACCAAGCAGCTAGGAAGAAAAATATTGCATCCCGTAAACCTCTGATCCAGATAAATATCTGCTACAACAACCGCTATCCCTTCGTACCCACGGCCGAAAGTACGCACATGCAATCCACGCAAATGCCTGGGGCGCCTCAGTAGATGCTACACTTTACTGTTGTTCCCTGAACATCTCATGTGCAGGCTACTGCCACTGGTAGCGATAGACGATTGTTATGTCCTCCATTGCAGCATCTAACAAGAACATAAGGCTACTTTTTTCAGAATGAAAGATTCCATTTGTCAATCAGAACAGTGGCATAATAATGTAGCACCAGTAGGACTCTCGATATTTTTTCATTGTCATTCGTTATCGTTTGTTTCGTCAGCTGATCATCATGCGGCAGTTAAAAGTTATTTTGTTTGTTTACAAAATGTGAAAAATGTCATCTATCCATTTTAAGCGGCTCTGCTTGCAATCACTCTGAATGTGGGTTATAACCCACTGGGCCATGATCAGTCCTGGATCACAGTTTACAACCTCATCGACTGCCATGACACACAATTACAACCCATTCAATTTACCCTGCAACTGTGGAAAAGACTGAGCAAGCACTAATGATATCCCTGGAAACTCTAGTTGACATTTCAACTTTTAAACAGAAATTAAAACCACTGAATTGGCAAACTGGGAAAGAGACACCACAGGCCTGACTACTGTATAGATTATGTTGCCCCTGCAAACGCCTTTAGAGAGCTCAGCTTCCCTGTCAGCTCAAATAAACAAGATCCACTTTTTCATGTTCACAGTTGGCAGACAGGTTGCACTTGGATGAAGTTAGCTGGGTGGACTGTGAAGCCATTCTGACTTATTTAAAAATGCATGACTGCATGCTTCATCCATCATCAAATAGGCACAAGTCATATTGCAAAAAAACAAAACAAAAAGAAAAACCAGGAAGTTTATCCTTCTTCTAGCAAAGGTTTTCAAAGAGAACTTTCCAACAAACTGTCGCCAGACTAGTAGCTCAACCAACTTCAATATAAAGGGTTAGGACACTTGAGAGAATGTCAAGGTAACATACTTAGAGGAGAAAACTATCTTTCTTAAGTGTGTGTGATTCAGAAGATTCATTATTTCCTTCATTTAGTGTTTTGACCCAACCAGGCTTTTAAAAATTCATTGTGTGTTATCTGTTCTCTTTTTATTTGTTATTCTGCACTGAAGATAAACTTTGGATTCATGTAAATTCCTACATTTGGCTTCAGGGTTTGTCCTAAAAAGGTTATGGCTCTGGTGGCAAAAGGCTGAAACGATGTAACTATTTTACAATCATTGATTTTCAGTTGTTTACTGCTCAGCTGTGCCATCTGGTCAACCGACGTTTTATGCCAAAACAAACTACAAAAGTGTTCGCCGGCACAGAGGCACGTTTCATAAAAAAAGACAGACATCCTGGCCATCACTTCCCAGAAAATTAGGTACAATACTTTACCACAAACACAACAACATGGTCACTGTTAAAAGAAAACCATAAAATAACTAATACATGTCATATGGCGAAGCGTCTCCTCAGTGATACAGTCAGTAGTGTTCAATGTAGGAATCTGAGCCAACTCAAGAGTACTGCAATCAAAACAGCCAATTAACATGCTGTAAGATGGATGTGCATATGTGTGTGTGTGTGTGTGTGATGAATATTTGATGTTTAGAGTCACACTGCATGCTCCTCTCAGATCATGACATCATGTTGGGACCAGAGATAATTTCTGCATAATACATGAGGTCACAAATCAAACTACCACAGATTCAAACTCTTGTCCTTGTTGCTTTTTTCCTTCCGCCTCTAGATTCCCTCCCTTTTCTTTCTTCTCCATTCTGTTTTACTGTGCCATACACTGGGGGGCATTGCATCAAATATTGAGTGGTTTGAATAAGTTGCCGACTTCTGGGCAGCGGAGAGAAACAGTAGGCCTAATATAAATGCCCCATATGAAGCATTATTGCCAGATTTATACATACTTTGAAAAAAACAATCTAAGAATTTCTCAATCTGAGATATAATTCAATAATTCTCCTGTGACAACATCGCCGATAAACTCATTTTTATAAGCTAGTACCCTTGATATCTGACATATTGACCACTGACTTAGTTCATGCTTTGCTTTACTGTAGGTAATAAATGCTTTCATCATAAAATCCATATTCATGAGCTGATTGTATCTTTGACAACCACACATGTGACTGATGTATAAGTTATGTACTGTATATAATACTTTTTTTATTTTGTAAACTTTGTAACCAAAAGGTAGCTCTTTGTTAGTTTAAATATAATCTAAAATAATGAAACGAATCCAAATAATGGCATCCTGTATAAGACACTTCATTACCAAGAGTAAGCCTTGACTAAACCTCTTGACTATAACTTGCATCATTATTACCCCTTTTTGGAATTCCTTGGTTTAAATAGGATGAGGCCACCCACAGCATCTCTGAAAACTTCTTAATTCTTAACTTTAGCAATTTAAATGTAGTTTTAATTAAAGGAAAAGTCATCCTTTGTGTGTTTAAACAAGTTTTCTGACCTTGGGCCTGTGAAACACTTTAATAATTGGCTGTACAATTTGGAAACATTTATGAAAAACACCTTTTTTCCCCTCAAAAATGTAGCTATTGGAGATGAAAGAAGCACTCTTGACATCAGTCATGTTGTGAGTTCAAGTCGAGTTTATGACCGTTTTCTACCCTCCATCCATCTTACCGCTCTCAACTTTGAACTGCAAAAAGTTACAAATTGCAGGGAGCCAAGTTCAGCCAAGACACCTAAATGCAAAGTAGAAAGAAGCAGGGAATAGTAATTATATGTGTGTGTCTGTGTGTGTCTGTGTGTCTGTGTGTTTGCATGCATATACGTGTGTGGGATGCAGACTGGTTGCACGGACCCCCAACAGTGAAGCAGAGAGGAGTTTGCGAAGTCATCCTCCCTCCCTTCCCTCCACATTTCACTCTCAACAACACGCAGGAATCAAGCTGTGCAACAGTGTGAGAAGGAGGGAGAGAAAAAACAGGGAAAGAGAGGAGAGAGAGAGAGAAAAAGAGCATCAAACACTCTGTAATAACTGGCCCTAATTAAGACCAGAGGGAATAGGGGAGTTATTAGCTGTCATAAGCAAGTTTATCAGACCCAGAGAGAGCAGATACAAGTGTGTGTGTGTGTGTGTGTGTGTGTGAGAGAGAGAGAGAGAGAGAGAAAGTCCTTGCTCTGTTTATGCATCCTTATGTGGGTGTATGTGCGATAGAGATAGAAAAGAAAGAAATACTCATGACTGTGTTCAGCTTCGTGTGTGTGTGTGTGTGTGTGTGTGTGTGTGTGTGGGTCTGTGTGTGCATGCATTCATGCATGCGAGCTGTAATAGTCGAGCAAAAGTATTCCCTCCAAACACCCCAACTGTTATTAATATGTATGCAGCTGAGAGAGATACCCTCTCATCTCCTAGCTCATCAAAAAACACACACAAACGCATTATTATCAATCCCCATTAAACCGCCGCACACACACACACACACACACACACAGACAGAAAGAGAGCGAGAGAGAGCTATCTATCAGAAAACAAATAATAAGTGTTTAATGCAGTCTGAGACACTTTAGCTGATTTCCTTAGAGGGAAAGCTTTTTTAACCACTGGCGACTCATTGCTGTGTTTTATTTCTACCGGTGGAAGGGCATGGGGATCGCAGAGCATCCCGCTGCGGCGCCGCCATTTCTGGAAGACGCCGTATGTAGCCACGGCCGCTGTCGCTATCCGTCGCCGGTCTAGCCATCTGTCAATCGTTCATCAGCAGAAACGGGTGGATACAGGACGCTGAGATCTACAAGACAAATGCCAACACAATCAACCGTACAAAGATAAACTAGCTTACGTTATGCATAATTAATCTACCGTTATCTTGCTAAATGAAACGCAGACTGTTAGCCTACCCCTGACTGTTTGCTATGCATATTACATTTTATTGTATGGATCATATTGAAGACGTAGTGTTTTGTGTTAGTTCAGCAGTTCTTTTCGACATCTACAGTAAACTTTGCACTCGTACCCTTATCCTCCAAAAATGGCCGCCTTGCTGTCGATGATGTCACTTTCCAATTCTCTAATGTCGTTTTTTATGTGGGCGCATACACAAAGACACACAATGGTAAAAAGTAACACACATTTAGTCAAGGACTGTACTTAAGTTCAATTTGAGGTAGGCCTACGGTCATATATGAAGATTGATCAATATTTATTGTATTTTTACTATATGTACTCTATTACTATTTCAATGTTTTTGGGAGATTTATGTTGTTTGTAACATGGCTATAGGGAAATACTGTAAATAGTGTTTGGAGGTAAAACTCTGGTACTGTACTGTGAACAGTAAACATGGCCAACACATGGAGACTGTCTGAATAAATCTTTAGGAATTGTAAAATAAATGATGTGTTTTAGTGTATTTTCGTCAAATTTACAGTTTCAGTTGTAGGAGAAGACGTTGAGTTGCATCATTGTCCATGTGATATTAGATATAACGGTGATATTGCTTCTGGAATTCAGATGATATACGAACCCAGACCAGACCAGAGTCTGTGGATATAAGCCTTGTGGTTGTGGAGCAATTCCTGACTCATTTTGGGTATTTTACTTTAGACGTTTTTTCCTAGTGCTCGGGCTTAAGAAGTTAAGAACGTTTTGCTGGTGATAGATGTGTCTGTACTTTCACCTACAATAATTGATTCTGTGATCACTTAGGGGCAAGCAAAACAAAGCGTGAACACAACATGGACAAATTACCGCTGTAATGTTTCAACCAGCATTGGCTTACTTACAATTTCGGCAGTCACTGAACAACGCAAGAATTCCTTTAGTATCATGTTTCTGTCCACCTGATAAATGTAAGTCCAATATTTACTCTCCTTTTCGCTCCGTTTTTGGTCTCCACCAACTCCTGAGGGAAACATCTGTCTCTATAGCTGCTAAATGTTCCATTAGGTTCACCGGCAACTCGCTAACTTTTTTCTGTCTGCTGTTTGGCGCCGGGCAGGTAGTGTACAGTAGTTTATCAGAGATTTGCTGCTCAATAGAGCTGCCTACTTTTGCTGGAAATGTGAATGATGAGAGCTGGGGCCCAAATAGTTAAGCTGTGGGCAATAAAACCAAAGCAATAAGCTGAATGAAGCTAAAATGCTCCGCAGAGCTGTATCTGCAGAGTCGGGTGATAATTCTTTGTGTGTTCGCGACTGTGACCGTCAGTTTTTCACAATGTACGCAGTCATTCAAGCCATTGTCTATGTAAGAATAATGATCGGTATAGCTTTAAACACAATTATAAATACTGGACATTTACATCATGGTTGCAAGTTCTTCCACCACTGCACACACACGTATACAACATGCCAGTCAAGAGTGATTTTAAGTGGCAGAAAGATTTCCCATAACCATACTTCAGCAATACGACATAATCTACCCGTCCTCAACATATGGGCGCCTGCCATTTCACTTTTGCTACATTTGCATTGTGGGTGGATTTTCGTGACCGCACCTGTATTTATCCAACACGTGTTCTGTAGAGCGCATACGCTTTGTGAAGACACCCATTGTGGCGCTGGGTGTCACGGAAACAACCTGTTCCATACAATTAAACTTCTAAACACAAGTTAGCTGTGAGAGCGCTCTGGTGTTTAATTTGAAATATACGTAGTTCCACTGCTATTGTAATAGTGAAACTGCCGTTAAAGTCCCAGTGGAAGTGAAGACAGTGCCCATTGAAGTTCGCCGGACCCCAAATGAACTCCAATAATTGAGAGGGCAGGAGTCACGTCTGCACCATATTGCTGTCAGCTGTGTTCACAGGTCAGGTCAGGTACGCAAAGGAGATAGATAAGAACTACCTGAAACTGAGGATGTATTTGCACACACACACACACACACACACACACACTATATCTTTTTTTTTTTTTCACTTTATGTCTCTCTCTATTGTTAATTTTCCTCTCAATGGAGCCACTTTCCCTGTATTGCTTTTCTTAAGCCTCACAGGGGTTTTTTAACAAGCTCACAAGGCAGCGCAATTATGCAAAAATTTGCCCACGCTGATAAATGTCTTTCTGTTTTTCTACATCACGCCTAAATTTACTCTCTTCCTTTTACATCCCACCATGAACTCATATTCCTCTAGTTTTCCGTTGTGTACTTTCCTGTTTAAATCCGTTAATGTGTTTTTTATCCTCAAGTTCTCCTTTTCACATATTCTCTCTCTGTCTCTCTCTCTCTCTCTCTGTCTCTCTCTCTCTGTCTCTCTCTCTCTCTCTCTCTCTCTCTCTCTCTCTCTCTCTCTCTCT
>CALSBV010010348.1:1959384-2002832 GCA_943590825.1 Bovichtus diacanthus | reverse complement strand
TCTCTCTCTCTCTCTCTCTCTCTCTCTCTCTCTCTCTCTCTCTCTCTCTGTCTCTCTCTCTCTCTCTCTCTCTCTCTCTGTCTCTCTCTCTCTGTCTCTCTCGCTCTCTCTCTCTCGCTCTCTCTCTCTCTGTCTCTCTCTCTCTCTCTCTCTCTCTTGGCCTACATTCGCATCTTTTTGTGCTTGCTCTCTATTTCTCTGCTTCTCCCTTGACCATTCATTCTATTACAGTGCAGCCTCCATTGATTTGCTCCCTGGCTGAAGTGCTATTGATTACACTACATGCTCCAGTACTACTGAGCTCAGGCACTACCGCTGTGCAAAGATCGTATATATAAACACACTCACATGAGCACACACACCGATCTCTCAAACACCTCTCTCCTGCGTTTCGTCTGCTTTTTTGTTTTGTTTGTTTTTTTCACCCTGTATTTCATATCCACTTCAAAACATGTGGCGAAGCACTAGATCCCCTCTTTATCTCCACCCGCATCGCCATTGACACCGCGTCTCGGTGTTCATCGGCATATTGATTGGTTCTGCACTACAAAAGGCGTAGTGTGTCTTCATGTGCAATTCCTCAACCGTTGTTTTGGAACAGATGTTGTGAGCTGGAAGGACTTGACATCAAGAGAAAACAGCAACTATTGAGGTTTTCCCTGAAATGAAGGCCTCAGAATAGACCTTTAAGATGTGTAAGTGTGTGTGTGTGTGCATGTGTGTGTGTGTGCGTGTTTAGAGGAGAAGATGTTGAGAGCCTATCATCTAGTGGGCCATAAGTTTATGTATTTATGCTGAGTGCAAGTACTTTTTAATGAGAGAGAGATAGTGATCGAGCGAGGACAGGGCATGATGAGGTAGGAAATGTCCGAGCCTTCGCTGGAAGTGACGTATTCACATACTATGAAGCAGGAGAGAGAATCTGCTGAGGTGGAAAACTGCTGACAGGCTCACTGCCACATGGACAAATCCATACATCCGCGCTCATAAGTGCTTCTCAACAACCTTTTTTCTCTCTCACACCCCTCTCCTTTACAGCTTTTTTTTTTTTTTTACTTACTTTTTGTTCACCTTTTTATTAGTTAAGGTTTCCTTCCTGCTGAAATGATAAACCTTCATGCAATAAACTCTCTTAAATAATACCTAGAGCATACTGTACATGTGGTTCTGAGGTTGTTGCTCCTTTTTAAAAGACCCATCTGTTTAGTCTTGCTTTTGTTTGTTTTTAGCTCTCGGTGTCTGCAGTTTTGTTCTTGCTATTTTGTGTTTTGTTGTGAAGCATCTCGTCACATCTGCTCTTGAAAGGTGCTTTATAAATAAACTTCTAACGCCATCTATACAGCAGTTAGGATTTTTGTAGACCGTCACATTTGTCATATAGATTATCTCGTCCTGGTCAAATTCAAACGTGTGTGTGCGTGTGTGTGACTATGCAGCCTCCTCTGTTAGAGCAATAACTGTTCCACAAAGGAGAAATGGTTTGAAGACAGTCACGAGGCAAGAGTCGATTTTACAAATCCGTCTTTGGAATAAACCGTGACTGAGCTAATGAGATAACAAGTTTGCTAACTGACTGTTAGCGGGGTCGCTAGCTCTGAGAGCTTTATTTTCCCTTTTCAGTACTTTATTATTGAACGAAATTGTGAACAAAATGGAGCTAATTAGGGGGTTAGCTCGCCTGATATAGCTGTTCACCAACCAGCGCTGCTAGAAGTCACCACGTCACAAAGCTGCTGGCTCCACCTACTCAGCGTGGACGTCTCACTTTACTATGTTGGCTCATGATAATACCGTTTGCTGCTGCAGCTTCCTCTACGACCTAAACCTCCCCTGTGCTATGCTTTTATACATCTACACATCAGATGTAATGTTCATTTGTGTACGATGGATTCGCTCCCTCGTTGGTGTTCGGATTCTGTGACATCGCCCTCAAAGAGCAGGAGCTTTTTTTTCCCGCCGATACTTGCTGTATACTTTTTTGCTCTATGTGTTCAGCTCTTTGACGGCCGCGTCTCTCCTCCGTAAGATGGACAAAAGCAAAACACAGCAAAAAGATTGAAGTTAAGGAGCAACTTTAAATCTTCGCTTGCAAAACCGTCTGAATTAATGAAATTCCACAGCTCCCATTTGAGTGCAGAGCATCTGAGGGCAGATTTACTCGGTTTACTGTTGGCACATGAAATATCCATAACTGAATGCTCTGAGGTGAAGTATGCTGAATTATTGTTTTACAGCGAAGAAGCGACGTTAGGCAGTTTGGTAATTTTTTTCATTAGTGCCTGATATGCAATTGGAATCCCTGACATTCATAACAGTAGGTGATCAATGACCAGTTAATGAGCTGCAACCTCTAATGTGACCAACAATGTGAAATCTATCACGTATAATAATGTGAAGGGTGGGGAGAGAGTGGTGTGATCAGTAAGAGGAGATTAGTGGGCAGGCAGGAAGGGTAGTCTATCTCCACACTCTGATTTGTATGTCTTAGGGATGATGCTGGAGAGAAATGCTGCATTGAAGATATGAACCATGTGCAGCTGTCAGATATGAAGAGAGCATGAAGGAAGAGGAAGCAGCGTATCAGCTGTCGTGGATTTTTAACATCCGCATAACATACGACGTCTAATCTAAAGTATTTAAACAGTGCAGAGGTGGGAGCAAAGGGTATCACTGTTAGCACGCACTTGTGTGTCATTCAGACTGAAAATGGTTTGATACCTACATGTATTATTAAGTGACAGGAAAATGTGACACAAGAAATGGCTGGCATTTAATATGAGAGAAATGATATGCGAGGTGAGTCTGTGTTGAAAGAAAGGATGATACTCAAAAACTGAATGAGGCCGCCTTCAAGCTTTTCCAGCAAAGCTGAGTCGCTGAAATGAAATGCACTTATTTGTATTATTTTGTCTTTCTGTATAACATCATTCAGTTCACAAATAAGCAAACCAGATCAAATACATTTGAATTGAAAATTGAATAAAGTTGGGCAAAGAGCAATTACATGAAATGAAGATGACAACATCAGACTCAATTTACATGGATTACAGGAATTAAAAACACAGGCGGGTCACTCACTACAATGGCTGCCACTGCCCATCTCTCTCAAATCTAATTGTGCCCTTTCGCTGCTTTCATTTGTGCCAAATGTAGACTTTTTATTCTTTATCCTTTAGCTTAAGTTTGGGCAGAAAACATTTGTGCCTTTCGAGTTGAATTATTGTGCCACCAAAGCAACACAACCCCTCACTGCCTCCAACAGCACGCACACACACACACACACACAACATACACACTTATCGCAGGACAATCAATACCAGTGGTGATGGATGCCACATGCTGATGTACCCACTGCCCTCTGACCTGTAATTGAATGTGCAAGGTTCAGACACTTTATCATGATAGGGCCATTCCCTCCGCAGGTCATCGGCTGCTAAATGGTTGATAAGCCTGCACACTCTGCGTCTGCTGCTCGTATGTCTGCTGTCAAAGCAATGGGCTTTGCTGACTGATTTCCACAGAGTGTGAGAAAGCAAGAGTTTGTGCAGGAGATTCTCAGCGAGCGTGTGCACCTCAAAGTCTGTGTGTGAAAATACGCGTGCGTGTGGAGAAGAGAGTGTGTATGAGGGACAGTGTAAGTGTATGGAGTCCTCAAATCGTTTCCCAATGCCTTTCCGCGTCGGCCATTTCTCATTGGAGCCGACTGATGCGAGTTGGAATATTGCATCAGCATTACCATCATCCATTAACCCTTCAATGACCTCAACGTTTTAGCACCCGACGTCGACCGAGGCCTTTAACTCTTCGTCAGGACATATGCCCCGGCTGGCTCGACGAATGTTTTTTCAACTCATTTTCATTTGTGGTGCGTTTCTCCAAAAATGATGACTTTAACATCCTTTTGAAAACTTCCCAGAAACCTGTACAAAAAAAGTATTCAGTATGGGATACAATTTCTTAACATAAAACACAACGGAATTGAAATCATTAAAGTCCAATTTCATGTTTACAGTCACATTTCCTGCTTTGGTTGAGGAATCCCATTCAGGAAACTCACAAAGCGGCAATAACTTTGGTAATTGGTAATGAGTCCCTGCATTAGACGCATTTCAAATAATAATTTTCAAGATCATTCAGCAGAAATATCAGGTACTCCAAACAGGTACATTGAAAAGGAAATTAGAAACCAAGGAAAGAAATGTTCACAAACTGAGTTTTTCTTACATTTGCAGTTGAACGTTGTACTTTCTATTATTGGCGTCAGCTTTATTGTCAGCTATTTCCTCTGAAGCGTCCACCCTTTCTCAGCTAATAGCTACACATTCATACTAATGTGGAGCAACAGTGATGAGGAACATGGTCAATTTCTTCTGCGTAATTCGTTTATTATTGTTGTAAGTTGATCATTTTCACTTTCCACTTGACAAGCATGGGGGAAATAAATTCTTGGCAATTTCTTTTGCAACACCATGAGCATGTCGGCTGGTCAGTCCACCTCGTCCAAACGGATATATCTTAACAATTAGATGGATATCCGTGAACGTTTGTACAGACCTTCATGGTTCCCAGACAATGTATCCTATTAACTTAGGTGATCCTCTGTCTTTTTCTGTAGCGCCACCAGTCGGGGGACATTTGTGATTTTAAGACAAATGGTTGAACAACTGTTGATTTTATTGCAATGACATTTGGTAGTGCCATCATCATGTCAAATATATTCTCAATACCTTGTTTTACAGTATGCACCAACAAATAACCTGCAAAGTTAAAGACATTCCCATGAACCTCAGCTGTGCTTTGTGTTTTATACTAATTAGCTCATTTTAGCATGCCAACACGCTAACACTAAAATGGTGAACCTAGTAAACATGATAGCTGGTAAACATCCGCATGTTAGCGCTGGCATTGTGAGCATTTCAGCGTGCTGATGTTAGCATTTAGCTCAAAGCACAAACATGTGGAGGCAGACTCCTGTCTGGTTCTTTGTACCACAACTACTGGATGGCAACACACTTCTCACAGCTCCTTTCAGCCATGAGTTACCTGATATCATTCAAGACAGGACTTTCCCTCCTTTAGGACTGCTGCATCTTCAGACAATGTTATAAAAGCTTAACTCAGCTATAAATCTCCATCTCTTTTAGGTTTGTTTTAATCTTCCAGGAGCGTCATGATTGCTTAAGTAAATCACTCCGTTGGTTTCTGGCCTTTCCTCCCTTGGTTAGGCCTCTAATTGATGCAAGTTCATAAACTGAAATGTGTCCTCAGACATCAAGAAATAGTATTACTTAATATATAACTATCAATCAGAGGTCCTCATTTGAGGATGTAATAGCTCCAGTATAAAGAGATTTCTTATGTATAGAAGAGCAATAAAGACTAATAATGAGCCTCCAGTTCTAGTCCTAGTATGAGACCCAATTTCTAAAATGTGCATCTACTGTAAGGCCGCCCTGATGTATTCATATCCCTTATTTCACATTGATTGACTGTTCTAGCTTGTCTGCGAGGCTGACTGGCTTGGTTTAGGGGATCATTTGACTAGTTCCATTGTGCCAGATGAGATAAATTTCACTTATACTACAGTGAGTAGTATAAGTGAAATTAATTGTCCGATAATGCTATATGAACAAATTGCCGTTGGCATAATGTAACACAAACGCTGTGTTTCTCCAAACACATATTGGTATACATTGGTAGACAAACTTTTACACCTTTCGGCACATTCAAAGAGAATTCTACAAAAAGTTCTCTGATTGGGATTGGACCCGATGTCCTTGGCAAAAGAACTCAACTTGAAGGAGATAGTATCCTTGATGCATTATTCCGGAATAACACGAAATATCAGTCAAGTCTGGTTTTCAATGAGGCTTACGCGTCCTTGGTTTTATGTTTACGGGGGGAAACAGCCAATAGCATGGAAGATCATATTAATCATGTCATAGTCTCCCCTCCATGTGTTTGTTTGTGTTTGTGAACGTGTTAGTCTAAATGTTGTTCTGCCCTAGGTAGCGGCCTTCGCTACGTTGTGTTATTTCAGGATCCACTCTCTACACACATACACACACACAGGATTTAGCAGGACATTTGGAGGAGAGTAAACAGAGAATATTTCATCAGCTGTGTGAGCTGGCAATATTTGGGCCTGCGGTAACAGCATTACAGTCTATTTGTTTGAGGTAGTGAGTCTGCGTGTGTGTGTGTGAGTGTGTGTGTGCGCGTGCATCAGTAGTGCCAGAGCCTGTGGTGGTGTGGGAGGCAGGCTCACCTGAGTTGGTTTGTTTGGAATAATAAGCCTGCATACAGCATCTCCGATTTTTGAAAATACACCGTGGGTGCAAGAAAAACAGCCATGACGGAACATCTGCTCTCCATGAAGTAGTAACTCTCAGTTGTTATGGACCACACTTCCTAAAACAAGTGAATAGGGTCAAGTCATGTTACATTTTATTTATACAGCCCAATATCACAAAATGTAAATGCCACAAGGGGCTTTACAATCTATGCAGCGTACAACACCCTCTGTCCTTTGACAAGAAACCTCAGGAAGAGCATCTGAGGAGGGTTAGGGTGGTGGCGGTCTAGTGGTCAGGCTTTCAAATAGATCACATGCTTGTGAGTTCAATACCAGGCTGCCATTGTGCTCCTGAGCAAGGCACCGAGTAGCTCCAGGGGACTGTCACCGTAAGTCGCTCTGGATCAGAGCGTCTGCTAAATGTAATGTAATGTAATGTAACCTCTCCGTGGATGGACAGACATGCACAAAACAACCAAAATATTAAATGAAAGTACACACAATCATAATGTGTGGAGGACATGGTAATTAAATAATTAAAGAAAAAGCGTGAGATGCTCCCTCCTGCTAGCGCTGACGACTGTGGTACCTTTCTCGAGCGAGCCTTTTTGAAGTCATTTTGCTACATCAGAAAATGTATGAACGCCACTGTTGTAAATTACATCATATTCTTTCCAATAAACATCACAGGGATTTTTGTTGGCAATTAAAAGAGCTTTTGTTGGAGAGAAAACTACAAAAGAATAAGACAACATTGTTGCGTTTGAACGAGAAGCCCAACCGAGCCCCGCGGCTTGATGTGATCGTGTTATACAGTAAATGATGACTTTGACGTTGTTGTATCCATCTGTTGCCAGCGCTGAGCTGAGGTGCTTCATCATGTGGATACATGTCATTTATAGGCGTCAGTGCTGGGCAGTGATGTGTCACTTGGTTAAAGGTTATGCAGGGTTTTCCACTAGTGCATGCAGTGTCCAGCCAGGTGGAAATAGTAGCAAGCTGGAGATCAGGGGGATGGATGGGTGGGGCTCAAAATGTTTTCTCCATCCTCATTCTCTAAAAAAACCCAAAGAAAAATGTTTTTTCATCAAACATTAATCCAAACATTTCTTTCAGGGGATATAGGGGGAAGTCAATAGGGCGAGAAGCAACTCATTAGTTGGCTGCAAATGTATTAGTGTCCGGCCATCCCGCTGACAGCCGGCGCTTATGGAGAACCCTGGTTGTGCTGGGTTTAGACTACACAATATAAACCTTGTTTATAGCTTGTCACGTCGGCCATGTCAAGACTTTACGTCTCTCGTCACAGACAAAAATATCGTGTAGTCTGAACCCGACATTGCAGCAATGTGAGTACTTTTATCAGCAACAGCAATTGTCCCATACATGTATTTCCCCAATGTTACTGCTGTACCTACACAGCACACTGTCTCACACGTTAACCTACCTAATAAGGGATGTTTTATGTAGACATCGCATTTAAAATGGACAGTTAAGTTTCATATGACATCTCTTCTGCGAAGCATTTCCTTTGTATTCATCCTTTGACTTCATCAACTTCTCCGCTGTCCCTTCCCTCACCCTCATGTTACACCTCATACTCTCCATCATTCCTGCTCGTAATTAGGTCCCCTGACACTTTCCTCACTGTCCAGCTATGTGTGTGTGTGTGTGTGTGTGTGTGCGTGCGTGCGTGTATCCTTGTGACGTTGATGAGGAACACATACTCCATTTATTATATCAGAGGTATGTGTCCCTGCTGAATTGAGAGTTTAAGTGTGACTGTGTCTTCTTGTGTGTGTGTGTGTGCGTGTGTGCGTGTGTCTGTGAAGTGTTTTTGAGCATGACTATGTGTGTTGCACAGTAATTTGGCCTGTGTATATGTGTGTGTGCGTGCAGGTATGTGTCTTATGGGCATGTGTTTGAGAAGCAGACAGTGAGAGACACAACAAAGAGAGAGTTGAAGGACGGTCCACGTTCTTGAAAAAAATACCTCTGTATCATACCCAAAAGGTTCAAAAGTAGTTTTCTTTTCTCCAGTCTGTCACATGTAGCTTCATCCCCAGCCTTTGGGGGGCAGTGTGATCCCAACAATACCGATGACACTTGAGGATTACAGAAAAATCCAAATTAGATTGTACAACACTATTTTGATCAGCACTCTATGAAATCCTTGTAACTGAATTTCACTCAAACAAAAGTATGTAGATTTGTGTTTTTTGCCGTTCTCTTTAATGCTGAATACTTCAGGTTTGACGCCCAACATCAGATAACGTTATGGCACACATAGGGAGAGGCTTCAGATCATCTTCATAGCGTTTAGATAGGACTGAGATTAAAAGTGTCTTTTTTCCACTTGAAGTTGCAGAACATAAAGCACTGATCTGGTTTGGGCAGCTCAGTGGATAAACTCCTCTTCCCCCGCACTGCTTGTAAAATCCCAGACAATTTGTTGGTTGCATATTTTCCAAAGGATGTGTTTTCCGCTCTTTCAAGCGCCCGCTGTTGGATTCTCTCCCTCTTGTCTGCCGTTGACACGTTGTTATATACGTGACGTAGTATTGCGACCACATTTCATCAGTGTCAAATGTCAGGAGCCATGCTTATAACGAGGAGACTCTTCAAAGTTCGACAAATTAAGGATCAAGTGCTTCCTCTACACCCGAGTGGTATGTCTGCCACATTAGGTGGTGCCTCTCCGGGTTGACACAGTATTTATGTTGTACACTATATTTATTGTGGCATATGCACCTGCCAAACTAAATCTTCTCTCCTCTCTAATGCTTTTAGAACGTGCAGAGATTGATCTCTACAGGGTTAACTTGGCTGTGTTTTATGCTAGCAAATCCACTTTACAAAATACGTTTTTCTTACATTTTCTACTTTCAGCTATACGCTTACAGTTGAGTACAAACAAGGCAACTTCTCTTCCCTTGCATCTCTGAGGCGAGCGGCGCAGAAGGCAAACAGCTAAATTAGCTATAAAAAAAAACAATCTCCTGATGTACTTAAGAGTAAAGGATGTCTGAAGTCAGCAGTAAACCGAGCGGCTTTCTTTTCATCAGAATGGCTGGATGCTCCAGGCTGGACTTTGCTCTTGCTGTGCTCTTAACCTGTGAACGCACTCCCTAACAGTTGGAGGTACGGCCTGAGGATGCAAATCACCGCATCAACTCTCCGAGGTGGATGTGTTGGTTGACAGAGAGAACAACAGTGGGTGCCCTGCCTTGAGGCACGCAGACCCACTTCCAGATTTGACTCGCTCTGACTGGATACTTCATGTCTGTTGTCAGCTTCCCTCTGGATGTGATGTCCACCTCTGGGTTTTGAAGCCTCGGAATGTCAATTGCTTTTATTTATTTTTTTCTGGCTGTAGAAGCTCTTCCTGGCTCAACACAATATTTTTTTAATGCAGCTCTCAACAGTGTCAGGTCAAAATATGCTCCTTTTTTAAGAACTTACTACTGACTACATAGCATCCCACAAGACAAGGTATACAGTAGATCCAGCAGCAGAGCACTTCAGTTCCTTATAACCTCCAGGAAGTTCTGCCTCACCAACAAGGAGGACAGGATAGAAGAAGCAGACGAAGCTTACAGATCTAAATAAAATACAAAGCCTCCTGGTCCCTGCCCAGCAGCATGTCTTCCTCCTCCTCACCATCATCAGAGGAAGTGAGAAGCAGTAGACCTTGACTGTTGGCAGCCACAATGATCAAACCTGTTCAAGAGGATCAGATGGAGTTTCAAGGTAACCTCTCACAGTTTTCTGTTGTGTTTCTTTGCTGAAGAAAAGTGGATGAAGTGTAGGATTAGCGCAGCCCACACAGGGCCCGCACCCATAGAGATAAATGGGCTCATCCTGATTGACACGAGTGCGTTAACGCAACATGTCATTGTTTGGAGGTTGAAAGTTGAGCGCTCAAGACTTAACAGCTCCACTAGAGAGCAAAGCATCCGCAAAAAGTATGACATAAATTATCTCTCGGAGATATGAGGCTTTCACTGACCTGAAAAAAAATAAAATAAAAGAAACAAAGACAAAAAAAAAAAAATCTAATAAAAAAAAAAAATCACATCACACTATTTTGATATGCCCCCATATTACCCATAGTGCCCCGAGGGTTAGGACCGTTGTGATTGCTCCATTGCTCTTTTAAATCCCCTCGATTACTCTGTCTGCATTTTTAAATGCCGCTCTATAAAGTACACTACCTCTACAACCCCTAAAGCCTGAGGGGCCAGAACTGTTGCTCACTAACTGGGGATTATAGGCTAGTATTTGCCATTGTATCGTTGTTATTGGTCTTCAGTGAATAGCTCCATTTTCTATGTATGAGGGCTCTTGACTGCACAGCGCCAAGCGTCTGTGCATGGTGATGCATCGGGCAGCATGCTGAATTATTGATTGGTTCCCATGGATGATGATGACGATGATAAGACTTTGTAGTAGGCTGGGTTAACTCTGGGGCAGGCACTTTGATGAAGAAGAGCACCCCTTTTCTCCTGCTGAGAGAGAGAGAGACGTGGAGGGAGAGATCGGCGTAGGCGAAATCAAATTCATTTATCGGTAGACAACAACTTTCCAAAAACATTGAGACAGAGAGAGAGGGAGAGAAAATGAAAAATAAAAGCGATAGTAAGGGGAGAGGGTGCATATAGGGGATGCATAAAAAATGAGAAAAAGGCTGATAAAAGAATAAAGATGAGATGAAAATATGAAGCATACAAATGGGAAAACCCCACTGTCGAGACAATAAATGTTTTACAGTCTATGTGAAACTACTCTGGGCGTTCAGCCCAGTCCTGCCTATGCTGACTATAAGGAGGTTGAGTCAATTTTTTCTGCAGAAGTAACCTCACCCGGTTGATATAGCACCACCACTGTAGAATTCGATTCGATCGTCATACCACGCTTTCTCTTTCTGCCGTGCAAAAATTGAAACGCTTTGTCTCCTCTCAGAAATCCTCACACAGGAAAAATTCTGGTACCAACGTCGGTTCCTCGGGCGATGTCTGCATTGAGAAGCTCTCTGTGCTCCGCTATGTTCAGCGTTTCAAGCTTAAGTCCTACAAGAAGTTTGTTTTTTTTAATTATTATGTTATGCCATAGTAATTGTGGCGTTTCAGCGTTCATTCTGTTTTAATACACAGGGTTCATTGGCTCGATTGCAGCCAAAAACCATAAACTTGAGTTAAAAACGTGATGAAATCTCCAGGTTTTTTTCTGTTTTTTTTAATCAAACTCTGAATGATTGTTTAATTTGTTGTATATCCTTAAGCCTTTTTAATGCACATGCTTTCCATCTCTGTAAGTATGATTCAGCAGCATAACTTGCCACGTCATTTTCTAAATTTAGTTGCAAAGTCAATCCCCTAATAACGTTTGAACAAAATGAAAGCATCATTAACTCCTTGTTCTTCTTCCTCCTTCCCTTTCTCATCCGTCTCTTCCTTCCCTCTCTCCCTCCCCTTTTTTTCTCGGCAGTTTTTTACGCCCTCTCTTTCGGTTTTACTTTCTTATTCTCTCCGCTCCACACTCTCTTTTACCACAAGTTGTTTGAAAGACACTGGGGGTTTCTGTCTAAATTAGAGCCAGTCAATAGAGAGAGAGAGCGCCCTAAGGCAAGCAAAGCTGCTACCGTGCTAATATATCTATTATAGAGCAAGTAAATATTTGTATGTGCGTGTGTGTGTGCACAGTGTTGCCCAAACTGGAAAGAGGCTGAAGCTATGATGATTGTACAGTATTGGTAATAAAAAATAATTAACAGTAACAGCAGGTGGAGTTGAGGTTGGCTTCAATAATACGAATTAGACGAGCTCCTCTCATCCCCTTTAAATGCAGCAGAGAGTTTAACAGGCAGTGGTTTGGGCTTGGAGACATGGACATCAACCAGTCAGAGGAGGTCTGAGGAAAGACTTATTGCGTCTGCATTACGGGAAAAGCAGGATTCAGTATTTTTGCAGCTGGACTGGAGACTGAAAGTCAGGAAATCTTCGCCTCTGCCGCAATCGATTTTGACATCGATTCTTACAATCTGTTTCTTGAAGTGCAAAACAAATTCGCTGGCTCAAAGATCGTAAGAAAGGAGAAGGGCCGCACATGAACATAAATAAATGCACAATGTTTTTAATTCAATAAATGGAATACAACGTTACAAATGAGCTGTGAGTGTAGGCCAATCATTAATGTCAGCAGGGCCTCAGGGAGTGGAATGAAATGTGCGATTGTTGTGAATCAAAAGAACACGAAAAAGAAAAGAAAGTCAATTGGCGGAGAGGAAGAAAGCGAGACGATCGTGCAGGTAATGTCCTGAGAGTGTCCTTCATTAACTAACTCCCACCCTCTTCTTCTTCCTGGAACAATGAAGTCTATGCAAGCAGTCAATATAATAATCATAATAATCTCAAACCAAGTCACTCTTCAGCAGTCTCTTCAAGCCATTTGTATTCACCTCACTCTCTCTGTGCACCCGTGTTCTGTCTATCCTCACCTTCTGTAAAACTTGAAATATTACCCTATACGTGTGTGTTGATTAGATTGCTACGGTCGAGCAACGAAAGCATGACACTCGCACAAACATACGCTGACTCACATGTAACTCTAACCCTCAGGTACTGTAGGCTTTCACAAATCTCCTCAATGTGACACAGGGCTGCTCATTGCTGTGATTTTGCAGATGTAATCCATGTGGAATAATGTGTGTGTGTGTGTGTGTATGTATGTGTGTGTGTGTGTGTGTAAACCTTGATGAATGGTAGCTTATCTGACTTTGATTAACTGCCACTGAGGTCAGATTGCAGTGGTCAGCCAAAAGGCCAGAAGCTGCTCGAGCTGTCAAGAAGCATGACACACACACACACACACACACACACACACACACACACACACACACAGAGGGAGAGATCTCATTTTTCTCCTCTGCACAATTTTCCTTATTTATCTTTACCATATGTGTGGGCAGGAAGTACAACTATGACCATTGCACATAAATCACTGGGCCAGTCTTACTATTT
This sequence comes from Bovichtus diacanthus, assembly GCA_943590825.1. Taxonomy (NCBI): domain Eukaryota; kingdom Metazoa; phylum Chordata; class Actinopteri; order Perciformes; family Bovichtidae; genus Bovichtus; species Bovichtus diacanthus. The sequence goes on along the minus strand of CALSBV010010348.1, from coordinate 1,989,518 downwards.
CTCTCTTTCAGACACACACACACACACACACACACACACACACACGTACACACATACACACATCTCTCATTCAGACCTGCCAGATATATATATTTTTAAGTTTGATTACAGTTATTGAAAAATAGGCTGACATTTCTTTTGCTTGGTCACTAAAATAATGTGAAACTCTTGGGGAAGTTTCTGAGTTTCTCTTAATTCTGTTTATTGTCACAAATAAATAATTGTCACGTTTGTGTACAAACCACTAAAACTCAGACCAATGTTATACCAATAATAATAATTGAATTAATAATAAGAGACAATAATATAGATATGTCTGTTGATTTCAGATGCTCAACACCAATTTTTTTTTTTTTTTCACCTAAAAACATTTTGTAAAGAAGAAATGATTTTGAAACTCAAGACGTTCCAAACTCATTTGTATAAAATCTGTTTCTGTCTGCATTTCATGAATAAATCCCTTCGTCTCTCCATACGCTGTTGGGAAGACAAAATCAGAAATAGAAAGACGGAAGAAAAAAAAAGCAGAGAGAATGGAAACCATCTCATTGTAAAGCCAAGACTGACAGAGAAAGAAAGAGGGCCAGGACCATGAAATGAGGGAGAGGAGATGAGTAACCTCTATCTCTGCGCACTTATCTCGCCACGCAGTCTATTTCATTCTTTCTTTCAACAATCCTCCGTCTTATTTGTGATGGTTTAGCCCCCTGCCTGCATAATGAGAACGGTCAGCGTTCTTCTTTACCCTCCATTTTACCGGCAGGACAGTAACTTATATTTCACATCTGAACAATCCTCACTGATTCGTCATCCGTCTGCCTTATCAAGCCGCTGGAACATGAATTCACGTGAGAAATGAATCGCAATAACGACTGAATGAGAAGAATGGACGTAAATCACCGATTGAATAGAAAACATTCCGGTAGTTTACTTTTCATACCGCTGATATTAAGAATGTCGGTTTAAAAAAAAAGCTTTTCTTGTTTTTTTTTTTTCCCGCTGTGCCATTTTCACCTCTAATGTGACAGATGACAGTGTAGAAATGGGAGGAGAGAGGGGAGTGACATCGAAGGTCCCGAGACTGGAATCGAACCTAGAACGTTGCACCTATAGCGTGTGAACTGTGATCAAAAGGCGCTCCGACATCGTGCAGTTTTTTTTCCACGCTGGGATGCTTGAATGACAGCACCTGTCGCTGTGCAAGTCACGAAAGGACGCCAGGCTTATGATTTTGTGGGTGTGTCACAACACAGCACGCTTCACGGTGCATGTGAAGGAAATACACGGCGACGTGCGTGAAATATAAATTCAGACGTAAATACGTGGACAGACATTGAACTTTTACCCGTGTGATCAGACGACAAGCAAACGCTTTATTTCTCGCTTTATTCTCAAAACAAGTCTTAACCCTGACCCAGAACTTAATCCTAAACTCAACTCAAGTGCTAACCCCACACGGTCCCTTAAAGCTGTCAGGGTTGACAAACTGCTCTCTGGAGCATTTTCTTCATCTTTACTTATAACACAGCCTTTTTTACGGACCCCTATTGTCTTTCTCCTCATCGCTCCGTCTCCTCTCGTATTTTATCATCTCACTCTATCTACTTCTTTATGATACCCTTTCTATCAAACTCTGTCACTCTCTTCCTCTCTCCGTCAGCTTCCATCGTTCTCGTTCCCTCGCTTCTTTCTTATCTGGCTCTTCACAGCTGTCTGCAGTGTCATTCACACTTTAGTGACGACTGTGCTGCAAGTCGGCCTGTCTCCCTCCCTCTCCCTCCCTCTCCCCCCACCCCCCTCTCTGTACCCATCAGCCTAACATAACTCCCTTAGGGCCCACATTTTCTATCCCATAATTCTTTGCTGTGGCCCTCTGATGATTGCCAATTCCTTGCTGTAGGTCTGGATGCGACGTCCACTTTTCTAAGGTCACCTTGTGTTGCTGTTTTTTCTGTAAGTGACCTGCGTGAACTTTCCTTTTTATTCACTTGCGTGCGTCTGCATGAGCGCATGCACTGCATGCACCATAAACCAGAGCTTCTACCCTTGAAGAAAACCACATGTTACATTCCAACACACGTGTAGATGATGTGTATAGTTGGTTTATGGCTCCATAAATAAGAATGTGGCCCCAGCTGTCCACGAGGATCATGCCGTCCTGCACGGGTAAGTGTTTGACAGATTTGCCAGCTGCAGCTCTGTAGATTTGATATGATCTGGAACCACAGACTAGGCCCTTCCTCTAACACAAACTGTGAACAAACTGCAATATGTAATACAATCTGTTTTGTCTTTTTTTTTTTTTTTTTTTTTCCCATTGAGGTTACTCGCAAATTGTTTTGCTTTTGCAGATATGAACAAATCCAAAAACACGTCCTTTTTGTGTGTCCCCTAACTGGTAAACTAGTAACACGAGGGGCATGTGCTGCCTCCAGATTAAAAGCACTCAAACAGAAACTGGCAAGTGGGTGAGTGCTTTGAAGAAAACACGGAAACAAATCATTGTTTCTGTGAAGACATCGCGCTGTATTTATGCATATAATACTGCAGAGAGAGTTGTAACATAAGAACAAGAAAGTGAGATGACATCATATTACAAGTCCATGGATTTATCTCTTGTTTTTAAAGCAGTAAATGTGGGTGGTAGGATTATTGCCTTAAATCAGTTAAAATAACACTCAATTGTCTGAGGAGTTTGTATCTATTTCTGTGTGTTGTATCTCATCATTTACTTGTAAAACATTATGACAGTGTTGTATGAATAGTGCCACACAAGGAACTGGGGCATTCAATTTACCAGATATATTTAGCTTTTTGCAGTCTGTGATGATTCACTGACATGATCTGTGGGTTCAGCGTTGTCTTTCATCTGTCTGCTGGTTTAACAGGAATGCATGTATTCTCCACATCTTCACTGTTGCAAAGCGAGTCTGTCACATTTTAAGTGATTTTAACACGCTGGTGTTTATGCTGCCTATTGTCAGAGCAGCGCTGTTGTGATTGATCTTGTTGTGTCTTGCTAGGTGAATATAAAACGTATGTTTTAATCAAGGAACTGATTTATGCCATCTACCAGAATGACCTCATCCCCGACTCTTTCTATGGTGTTGGGAAAGTGGGAGGACACCTGGGAGCCAGCGGCTCTTTTACTAAGCAGGATGTGATTTCAGAACAAGCTCTGCTCATGCATAAAACACAAGCAACACACACAATTGCTTAATAAAATATTGAATGGGTTTTCACTGGAGTATGTGACTTTATTTCTTGGCCCTGCTGTCATATACTGTACATAAGAACTACTATGGCAGTAGACAAGTAATTAAAGGTATGAGGTGTATCAATGATGTATTTATGAGAGGATATGATGCGATTCAACAACTCTGACTGACTTCCTTCTTCTCTTGCGCTACACTGTTAATACCCTATATTGTTAACTTTAGCACACCATGTGCCAAGGATGATAGAAATGCTCATGACCAAACGTAAATGTAGACGTTACTAATCACAGCAATCATTTCGAGGAATGTTTCCCCCTATGATGCCATGAGCTAAAACAATTTAGTCTCCTATTACCATTGCAGTTAGGCAGATGCCACATACAGTATTGCCAAATGTATTTAAGGATCTCTGTGATGGCCTAGCCGGCCTAATTTCCATGAAGAAATATACATTTAGGCTTATCTTGTTGTTTCATTGAAAAGCCACAAAACGCATAATGACATTTTCCCAAAAAAAAATAATTTTTTTTTTTTAAACGGCAGAAAAGTTTTTCTGACATTTTAGATGATAGATGAGAAAATGTTTACTCACTATTCTGTGTACCGGGAGCCAGTTTTTTTTCTTTGGTACCAGTGTGTTGCCCTGCCAAGAAAGAGAAGAAATGCCACACTGCTAATGCATGGATATACTAATGGCTTGGATGGCCATTATGTCAGCAAATGTCAGGAAGGAGATCCAATAAACAGGAGTGAGCTATATGGGTAAACAAAATATAAAGTGATGACTAAACCATAATTTTTCCACAATGTCATACAAAGTAAAGCTTTGAGAGTATTGGCTGGTAAACTGGCGAGCGAGCTAAAGGGATATTTTGACACTTCCTCATTAAAGCTCACTACTTATATTTGAAGATGTACTATATTCTATTATTTATATAGCTTATTTGCTGCCTCCGGCCCATTTGCACTATTGTATATTGTATTTGTATGTTTTTTTATTGTGTGTTATGTGTATTGCATGTACCTTTTGCTTTACTTTTGAGAAGCCAACGACAAATCCATCCACCCATCCGTCTCGCAAAAACAACCAATGTGTAGACAACGACAAGTTGCAGTTTTATGGGAGGTTTGGTGCTGGACTATTTCGCAGCTGCACATAGTAACCTGACTGTTATCATTGCGAGGTTGCCTGGCAACCAGTGTGAGACCTCAGGAAGTCCCCGCTCCCAGCCAAGAAATAGTCGAATCTGATCGATTTTCCCATCCAACTCTCTGCAGCAAAGCTAATGACCCTATTTCCCAAAATGTCAAACTATTCCTTTAAGTAAGTATTCCAAACCCTAATGCCTAGCTAGCTGTTGTGCAGGCAGCCACCTGGAAAGAGAGGAGCGAATCACTTTCTCATGTCTTTCCCAGACAAATACCTTAGGTAAAAAAATGTGCATTTATTTTCTTCCTGCAGTATTGTTACCGTACTTCAATCCATGTGTTGAAGTGTCCTCGAGCAAGACACTGGCATAACAAAACACACAATAAAGTGCAAAACATATCATTTAATTATTACATATATATAATGTAAATGTAATTATTCCATTTTATATTATGCACTTTATTTATATTATTATTACATTGTAATATATATATATATATATATATATATAATATAATGTATAAAAATGTTTATAATAAATATCATCACAAAACACATGATCCGCGGCCCGGTGGTTGGGGACCGTTGAAATTAAAAACTGCTGTATGAATGCAGTTCATTTGCTTCTATATCAGTAACAAAGTTGGACCAGCCAAAGTTTTTTAATTTCCCCAAAAAAAGGCATAAATCAGAGATGGCAGAAATACTCCCCCCCCCACACACACACACACACTACATGCATATGCAGTCATGTGGACAGCACCTCCTGACCACTATTGCTCTCCGAAGTGAATCAGGCACGATTAATTTGTGTCGGCCGTTCAATTGGTTTATGCAAACCCCAGCTCACCAATCAGAGGGCTTCCTCCACTGCCTTTGGAATGCTAATGCGGAGTGATGATGCTGCGCAGAGCAAAGGTGAGAGAATCACGTCAGGTAATCCGGTTGGTGTCAAAGAGGCTCAGCCTTTATTTTCTAAAGGCAAGAGGAGGCAAGAGGGAGACAGACAGGCAGAAGCAAAGACAAAGAGACGGGTGGATAGTTAGGCTTATCGTTCAAAAGGCATGCAGACTGATAGACAATCAGACGGAGGCACAGACTGAACTAGGCCGAGGAATGAGTGGAATATTAAAATGTTCACAAAGAGAGGGACAGAATGTAATATGTGTGTAAGAGTGGGGAGATACTGTAGGTGAGAAGAGATGACACCGAAATATGAGACACAAAACAAAAGCGTTCAAAAGAGAAAGGTAAAAGAAGGTAAGAAACAATATGTCGCAGTGAATGAACTTAATTACATCTTTTGCTCAGCTCAGAAAGATCTAATTCATGTTTCCAACATCAGCGACATTAATTAGCAATCTCTGAGCTATTGTGCCCTTCCCCAGTGTCATTCAGCCTTCATTACAGCTGCTCTGACACTGAAATGAAACAGCCTTCAGCCGGATTGTGGCCATTATACCACAGCGGCTTGCTGCTATTCAGCAAAAAATGACACAGTCAAAGTTGCTTTTTGGGTTTTTAGCTTGCTCTGTCTGGGTGGGTGATCTTTTATCTTTGAATGCGTCTGTGTGTGCTGGTGAATTCGGGAATGCTCATTTTGAAGCACGTGTGCTCGATGTGCGAATGGCAACGTGTTTGTGTGTTAGTGCTTTCCCACGGATTGTATAATGCGTTAGGTGCCAGCTAGCCTTTTATCTTCGTGCGTGTGATCCCATGTAAGTGCATTTAGGTTGCACAAAGCGAGGCTTTAAATGGCTTAAAAGACGACCATTTACAGCAGACGGCAAGGTACTTCAGGCTGTGACAAATTAAAAAAACATTAGCAACGACAAAGACTGTAAAGAAACACACACACACACACAAGAACACACGTTAACCTCTGCTTCAATGAACTCAGTGTTCCAGTCAGTTAAAGGTGATGGAGCAGCTTGCAGTGATACTTAGAGGTTTAGCTAAAGGAAGGAAGTCCTAATGTTAGCATGTCTTCACTCCAACGCGAGCTGGCTCTGGACATCCACTGGGACAAGTACAATAGATACATGCACTCTCCTAAATGTGTGTATTACAGTACTTTGTGCTGTGAAAATAATCACTCAACATTAGGCAATTGCAAAACTTGCACACAGCAGTTTGCATGTCACAGATAGATCTGTGTATAGCAACATATTGATGTTTGTCTCCTATAGATGTTTAAGTATGATCTTCTAACAGTGCTGTCTTCACAACAGTGTCATATTTCGTTTCTGGCGAGCATGGTGCTCATGTTTACACTCCAAAATCAGTAGAAGATATAAAACATAATCTGGGTTTTTTGTGGAATACCAGCTTTAATAGGTCTGCTTAGTGATTTTAAATTCTGTGAATAGTGAAACAAGACCGGGGATCAACGACAATTTAGTCTGGGCTTTTGTTTTATGGTTATTGACCATAATAGAAAGAAATGTGCGCAGTGCAGTGAGACTAATATGCAATTCTTTTGAATCGGAGTCATAACAGTGTGGCTTAGTGCAACTGCTTCATGTGAATTATTTATGGATGCTGGAATTTCCACCCATGTTATAAAACGCAGCATAAAAAAAAGGCTTTATTTTTATTTTTATTTGACAAAAGCTGCTTGTATTTGATTGGAAAATCTTCCCGTCAACTGTATGGCTACTAAAAATAGCACTGCTGTTTCCATAATTGATGAGACATTTTCAGTACCACAGTTTAATATGTTGAGGACGCATATACTGTACACACACACACACACACACACCTCTCGTTCCTCTCCCTTTAGAATCTGTTTCTAAATCCACTTTACCTCACACAAAACCCCTCTTGTCCCGCACTTCATTTTCTTTTGTCCTCATTTTCACTCTACTCACATTTCACAAATCTCCATTCAAAAAGAAAAAATAGTTTCAGTATCACTGCATAAACCTTCTGCCATAAGTGCTTAAGTCTAATATTCAGCCTTAGGGATTTATTTTAATAAGAACAACTCTGTTCCCAATGTAGTCAAACTTTCTAGAACATTTACACATTGTGTATGGCTACCAATGTTCGCAGCATGTTCCTTATTATTGAATATGTATTGCCTTGTACTGCTATACAGTCAACTGTGTGTATCCTTAAAGGACAAGTGCATTACTTAGCCACCTGACACACACATGCACAGACTCACGCAGACACTCCTCTCATCCAACCTTTCTCCTGTGATCATGTCACACCACTCACTAACCAATATTCACACACCCAGCTGAATAGAGTGCCTCGGTTAAAATTTACAACCCCATGCATCTTAAACTTGTATGTTTATTGCCTGAAATGGCAGGATGAAATCAAATTCATTACAAGGCCCTACATCATTCTGAGCTGCCTGCCAAGGGCTTTATGTTCGCGCTGCAGTCGGCTCAGCTTCCCATGGAAATGCCAGGAAGCAGGGTGTGTGTGTGTGTATGTGTGTGTGTGTGTGTTTGCTTAGCATGTTAATTTCTAGGCCTCCATGTAATACAAGTGTCAGGCGAGGGCTGTTAGCAGGGATTCGTATATATATTTTCAGCTTGGGACTCAGAGAAATTTACTCTCTCTCTGGGGTGCCCGGGCTCATTAAAACATATTGCTTTTCTTGCCTGTTTCCCATTTTGGATCTAGACCTGGAGCAGCAGCGGCAGCAGCCGGGCACGCTCTGATACTTGCTGAATGTGTAGCACATTATGAGTTATGAGATGCAGCACAGTTTGGGATTAAACTTGCTGCGTTATCTTTTTTTTACATGATGCAGGCTCGGTCTCGCCTGTGATGAGGAGCTCCCGCTACAAGATGGCCAGAGAGAAAAATCTGAGTGTGTCGAGCTCCCGCTTTCTCTTCCTCCATCCCTCCCCGTCTCAGTCCATATCAGCCCCCGTTCAATGCGTTCACCTCCCTGCACCTCCTCTCCTTCCCCCTCTCTCCTCCTTCTATGTTTTGTATCGTCTCTCCCCCTCCTTCCTTGTCTCTCTGCTCCAGTACTCTAGTGTTTTTTTTTTTTTTTTTACACTCAGCTGTGTAGAATGGGATTACGGCTCCTGACAGATTTACAAAAAAAAAAACAAAAAAACTGGTCTTCTCTTCCTCCACCCTCCATCTTTCCCTGCTCCATCTCTCCTGCTCTTGCACGTCCTCTTTACCCTCTCATCTTTCTCCTGCGTACACCTTTCTCGTACTTCTCCCTCTACTCACATTGTCTTCCTCCTCTGTCAGCCCCCTCCCCTTCCATCTTTTTTCCACACCTCCCTTCCTCCACCCTTCTGCAATAAGACTGACCAGATAAGAGATTGCATTTCTCTGCTCAGCTTGAAGAGGGTGTCATGTTTAAGGAGGGGAGTACCTGACATCGCACATCAAACCTTTGTAACATTTCAATGGGTTTCCTATTTCTCTCCACCACATCTTGTCAGACATCAACCTATTATTGACAGATTGTGGATTAGAGCGGTGTAGGGGAAACCCAGGGCTTTCCGCCGATTGCTGCTATCTGTGTTTGCTGCTATCTAAAGTACGGAGGGCCGTGGGACAAACGCTTGAGGAGGCAATAGGATTTTCTTTGCTTGGATGACTGTGTATAAGCGATGTCAGGTTGTTATACAGTGCAGACTCAACAATATGTACGTGCTGAGAGGTGGGGCTGAAGGAGAAAAACAATGGAAGGAGAAGGAAGCATGGAAAGAATCAGAGCAGCAAATGAAAAAAAAAGAAAAGAAGTGACGCAGAGAAAGGAGGAAACACTGTCTGATGGAAATTGTGTGGGAAAGAAGGAGGAGCAAGAACAGGCGTCCCTCCAAAATATCAATATGTAGTTGTATAACTAGCATCGACTTTATTAGTTAAAACAATCTCATGTCAAATGTTCTGTTTAATCACACGTGCTCGATCACATCACAGTCAGCTCATCAGCAGATTGAGTTTGCTCAGTTGCCATGGAAATGCAGATGTTCAAAGTTGACATGCACCTCCGACTTGTCCTCCATGTTGGAGCTAAAAGTTGAGCATGGTTGTTGATTTTAGGGTCGGGTGGATTAATACCAAAAGTATTTATAATACCATATTATTGGTACCATTGTAATACTTCTTGACCACATTCTTGGACATTTGTTGTTGCAGCAATTCAAATATATCCAGTGGTGGTAAAATATGTGTTGAAGAAACGTATTACTGACTGCATTAATTTTTTTTTTTTTATCCCCGATGACACTTTTGAATCGATATCTGTGATACTGGCTCTGGTATAATAAAAATAAACAGCTAAAAAAGCAAAGGTCCACTTACTTACTTTATTTTTTTTTAAGATTAATTAGTTAAATCAAATAGAGTTATTTAAATAGAAAATTAAAGTATTTCATTATTTGGAGATAATCAAACGTATACAGGACATATAGGCATAATATATCAATGTCTCGTGTGTGTGTGAATCAGCAAACTCCAATTCATGCAGTTTATTTTGCACAATAAAGATTTATTTGATTCAAACAACGTTGTTGGGTGATCCTTATATCACGTAACAATCTTTAATAACAATTTTCCCCACCATTTAAACAAGTAATAGGTAACAGCAGCAGTTCCTCTTTCCACTTCCTCTTTCCTAGAGAGAGTTCAGATGACCCCAGATGGCTTGAGTGTATCAATATTACATTTTCCTCAACTGCAACTTTAAGAACAAGCTCTGCAGCTTCTTTCTACTCCCATTCCCCCGCAGCCACAGCTACATTCATATTAGAGGGAGCTTGTAACGACTGAGATTGTGACAAATGTTATGCCCGTTGCCCATGCTCTCTTTCCTTCTATCCTCCGAACCAATTTTCCTCCCTTCATGTTTTTCTTCTGTTGACCTCCTCTTCATCTTTTCTTTATTAAACGTTCTTCCTCCACTAGTTTCTCCCTGTATGCCTTCGATCCATCCTTATTTCCTCGCTACCTTCCGTCCTGCTTCATATTCCCTCCCTTTCTACCGTCTATCCATCTCCCGTCTCCACACCTTCTTCCCTCCTTTTCACGGGCTGTAAATATAACACAATATGTCACCCGCTCCTCACTCCACTCTAGCTGTTTACCGAATGTCCACTCTGTCTTCTGCACTGAGACTGATGCTGTGCCGGCGCCATCCCTCTCCACATTGTCGCCACTCTGCCTTCAAAATTCAATCATTTAGTGAAACTGCAGTCAGGCAACATTTCTCATCTCCACCATTCGGGCTCTGACGGAGAAGCACCATCGGCATGGCCTACTGACGTCCTGCCTGGATATTAAACAGTGTGGACACTTGAAGCATTTTAACTCTGATCTGTTTTGATAGGTTTCACTGGTCTCTTGGGAATGATAGCAGTCACATTGCTATTTTTGAATATGGTGTGGGGAAGGTTTCTGCTGAGCCAAACTCGAGCTGAACTGAGCTGTGACACCTGAGGCTGGATATTTATGAATCCCTGAGCTACCGGAATGCATAGCAATGTGAAAAGATCACGACTTATCAATTTAAGATGGATTTTGCCAATGCAGGTTTACGTAAGACAGAGATGCCGGTTTAGAATTGAATGTGAGGGCACATCACGATGCATCTTGGTCATGTCATCTGGCACACTGTTATAGAAAATAGAAATTTCTTGATTCATGTGCATCCAGTAAAATTGTCAAACGTGTCTACTTGCTTGTATTCCAGTGAAACAATAATTGGATAGGAAATGTCCCTCCTGTCCATCCATATTCCCCGAAAAATAATTTCAATTTCCACAATGTGTCTCTGGTGAAGCTAAAAATTCCCACACAGTAAGTCATCTCTCTGCCTTCTGACTCTCTCCTCCTTACCTTTTCTTATTCCTCAACCAGGTATATCTCTGCTTTTATTTTATTTCCCACACTGTGATTCTCAACATTTTCTAACCCACCTGCCCACTAGATTCTCTAATTTTTCTCCCTTCCAGTTTTTTACGGGCAGGACACGTTAACTTTCAGGTCTGTGGGCTCTGAGAATCGATCTGGCTCCCATAGAGATCCAGTAAACCAGCCCACATGTGAGGTGAGGTCTCCTGGCTAACATCGTGATCGGATGTGTGGAAGTGTGGAGAGCGATCTGGGCACAATGGGGAAAAACTGTTTTTTTCATCTGCAAATCCTCACACAGTTTAATCCGGACTCTCCCGTCTAAACAGCTCCAGATGGTCTCTCCTCATTATGGGACCCTCTCTGTCGCTCTCCCTTTGACTGTCGCTGTCTCATTCCAGACATCTTGGATCTCCTTGTCCTCCAGCAGTCTCTTTTGTCTGTGCCCTCTAGAAAAACAACTCACAAGCTTTTTCTGTTTTATGATGTGACAACACTTTTGGTAAGGTTCGGCTTAGTTTAGGCGCAAACATGACTTGGTTAGGTTTAGGGACATATTGCGATTTGGGTTAATAAAGTAATTACTTAGTTGATATTCGGGCATTCTCGGAACCCATCCACTATCGGTCTGACAACGATGAGCCTCTGGTGGCGCCGGGCTGTATTTCTGGGGTTCCAGTGTAGCCAGCAAGCTTAAACCTAAACTTTTTCTTTTTTATACAGCGCCTTTCGTGCAAAGTTGCAATACAAGGTGCCTAACAATACAATGAAAATACAACAACACAATAAACATAGCACAGTGAGAAAGGTTTTACATTACAGTACAATTCATTTAGCAGACGCTTTTGTCCAAAGCGACTTACGATAAGTGCAAACAATCATGAGGATACGACTCTAAACAGCGAGAATCTTGCAAGTACATGAGCTTTAAAAAGGTGAAATCATACAAGTGTAGAACAATAGCTTCAAATGAGCCAAACTAAAGTAAGAGCAACAAAGACAACCAATAGAATAAATATATATATATATATATATATATATAGACAGAAGTGCAGTCAAAGCAGGTGGGTTTTCAGTCTGCGACGGAAGGTGTCAGACTTTCAGCTGACCTGACATCAATTTTACATATATATATATATATATATATACGTATATATATAGGGTTAGATATATATTGTGATTCCCTCAGCTCTTTTGGCAGGACCATTGACACTAAATGCTTTCCCCCCTTATGTACGTAGCAACTTGAGACGCGAGACTGTAATTTGAGTTACTAGACAACGTCTATGATGGATTGTTACACGAGTACCCAGTTTACAAGCTAATTTTAAGCCAATAGAAAGACAAGTCATCGTCAGAGGTTAGCTGATGGGTTCCAAGATTGTATTTTTGGTCTATTAGTTCCGCCTCTTTTGCTCTCAACGTGGACTGTCTGCCTGCATTCAACCAAAGCCTGCGCTAACTCGATTGTTCAATACTACACAGACTAATGCTTCCGATACCAAATTCTTCTGCGCTCATATGCAGAATCGGTTTATACAAATGAAGTTACTACTTTGAGTTGCAGGACTGAACTGCACCCAAACCGTAGAGGCCGCAGATCAAGCTCCTTCCTCGTTCTTTCATGTTCTACAAACGCCTTTCCTTCATAGCATCTGTAATTTGTCTATACTTCAGTATATCTGCAGAGACCGAAATATCAGTGAAGGCAAAGGTGTTAACAGACGGCGGCAGAGCAACACTTTAAACCTGCTCCCCTTCCCACGTGGATTAATTCTGTTTGAAGATATTGCCACTGCCATCATCATCTTCAGATCTTTTACTGCAGCTAACTTTAATCAGTCTCTTATCCTCATCACAAAGACAATCACGCAGGTCATACTCCCAGGTACATTTTAAGCGATCACCTGAAATGAATGCATACTGTTGTAATGATTAGTACTAGTGGACCCACATTAAGCTTGAAGACTGACAAAGTCTGTGCGTGAAATTAAGTGGAATAATATTTTTATCCTCCTGAAATACCCAGAGCAGCTTTTGTCCTTTAAAGTCTAAGCGTAGGTCTGGGATGCTAGAAATCACTGCTGAGCCTTCTGGAAGTGTCATGGGTGTAATTCAACGAAACATCTGTGAAGGGAAGTGCCAACTTGATAACCCCAGCGCGCAAGAGCTCGAGTGTGTGACTCGCACACTCAACACTGTAACATTCAGATAAGGTGTCTGGTGAATGGTGCTGCCTTCCTGGTGGTCCTGTGGATTCAGTATTTCTTTTTGTGTGATGTCCTCTCACCAGTTCGTACATCATTCCTTGGGCATCTGAACTAGGATTTTGTTTGCAAGCGTCCTTTGATGATTGCACAAAGGATTACAACATTAAATCCTGCGCATCCTATGTATTTTGGCCCTTGTCCATCCTCAAATGAAGGACATAGTGGAATGCTATATATTTTCAGGCATTTTTGTCACCATAGTAATTGTAGTGCCACCACCCTTTAAAAAGACATATTGAAGAACCAGGTTGATAAGCCATAGTAGTGAATACAAAAAAATGGGATTTATTAACAAAGTCTTTACTGAAATAGAGTGCAGAAATTAAACTGGGGAATTTTAAAACTTAATTAAATTGAAGCAAAGTAAAACCAATCAAATGAAAACTGTAGCCTCACAGCAAGCTGCCAACTCCTCTCTTTCTTCCCACTCCAGTGAATAGCATTTTACCTTCTCAGCTTCTCCTAACTGGAATATACTATCTATCTAGGTAAGTTTAGGGTGAGCAAGCAAACGGAGCAAACATCCAAATCACATAGAATAATGAATATACCATTAAGAGATGATCTCTAAGTTACTGCTGACATCTCAATTTGTCTAAGAGCAATTGTTAGATACTAATGAGAACGCTAAATATAACAGAATGCCATTTACTGCAGAACCATCTTACTTAACGTCTTACATCTTAACAGTGGCCAGCCCCTCCCTGCTAGAGGACATAATTAGTCCAACCTGTTTGCACTTTCCTTGATTGAGCTGCTGAGCAGCTGATCTACCACAACAGCCGAGACAGAACAACAGAAAAATCTAATGAACCCATAAAACAAACTAACAAGCTTGTGTCGTTTATACAATTTAATTTATAATACATCAAATAAACTGAAACATTTGACTAAAATTAATAATTAAGCAGACACAAATACACTGTTAATGTTGGGGAACATAATAAAATGACAACATAGACAATCCATGTGACAAAAATGGTAACGTGTGAACACAGTTACACAGTTACGTGTGAAAAAGATGGATCCAGGAGGACGTCAAATAGCTTCCCGGGACAGGACCACGACAACAGGCGTAGCCACTACTCACGATCCAGACGCAACCATTAAACGTGGCAATCAGCAAGACGGGAGACACAAAAACTGCCCCGGATGCCGAGTTCGTCACATGCATTTATGGGACATGAATGCAGACAGATAGAGAGTCAGGGACATAGAGAGGGAGAGGTGGAGACAGGAGCTTGGGCAGCATGACTAGGCGTTGGTTCAAGGTAAGCCTGAGCCAGCCCTAACTATAAGCTTTATCAAAGAGGAAAGTCTTAAGTCTACTCTTAAATGTGGAGAGGGTGTCTGCCTCCCGAACACAAACTGAGCTGGTTCCACAGAAGAGGAGTTTGACAGTTGAAGGCTTTGGCTCTTAACCTATTTTTCGAGACTCTAGGAACCACAAGGAACCCGGCATTGAAGGTCGAGAGTGTGGTTAAACAGCGAGTGGGTTCATGTACTTTCTGACTGAACCCAATCGAATCTAATAATGAGAAAAACGCAGTACTAAGGCTATCATTATCGATGTCCATGTGGATATTAAAATCACCTACAATAATTAATTCATCTGTTTTAAGGACTAAATTTGATACAAACTCGGAGAAGTCAGATAAACATTGAGATTACACAAACAAGGCTTTTGAAAGAGTTATTATTCAGTTCAGGTTTAAGGTTGATTAATAGGCTCGAGTCGAAGATGGATGCAACTCCACCTCCTCGGCCTGTTTCTCGAGGAACGTGAGTATTAATATGAGTGGATGGAGTAGATTAATTTAGGCTGACATATTCTCCATGACTCATGACACACAACATGATGAGCAGTTCAGCCGTTTGGATTCGGGCATTCAACAGCAGTTGAATAACTAAAGACGTGGAATGCTTAGGAGCATAACTAAAAATACTGCAGATGTATTAACATGTATGATAATTAAGCCAACATCTTGCATTTATGCAGTATGTAATCATCAGGAGATTTTGTGTTTGTAAATGATTCTTTTTGTTGCGGTCATAATTAGTCACCTTAAAAAGGGTAAAATATAAATGCACAGCAATCCATCTTCTTTCAATCAACCCGTGATGCCCTTCCTCCTCTCAAATGTTCCTATTTTCTCCAGTTTCAGCAAAGGTCTTCTTCCTTTCCTATTTTCAATCCTAGCCCACTCCGAGGTGGTAATATGTTGGAATCGGAGACAGATTAGAAGGAAAACTGCTGTGGTATGAGCCAGGTGATTGCCAGGTTCAAAAATAGCTTGAAACCACAATGCATGTGGTGCATGTATGGCGTGCTGACACCCACGCACACACGCCCACACACACACGCGCACGCACACACACACACACACACACACACACGCCTGCGCATCTTGTGAAAAGATAGTAATGTCTTTGATAGCAAACACAGAGGTGCCTTCTGCACCCTGCTGGCTGTAACAGATGGCTTTAAACATGATGTCTTGCTGTGTGTGTATGAAGCATGTTTCCTCTCTGCTGGTCTTTTTTCCCCTCGTCGCCTTGGTGTGCATTCACTGCGGGCTTGTCACATTCAGCATTACACATATTGCGATGTGGAAGAGTGAGGTAAATAAAAGTGACAGGCACCATGTCTAATTAGATCAGTGGGCGGGTTCAAAAGTTGAAGGGTTAAAGGTCAAAAGATTACAGCATGGGGGTTGTATTGTAGAGTGACAGGTCATATTAAGTTACATAAAACGCACACAATTATAGAGAATGTGGATTATGTATGAGTGTGTGCGTATTTAGAAAAGAGCCATAAATAATTTTTTTTTCTTAAGTGACTGAAATCTTTATTGGGAGTATTTAGTGTGAGTCTCAGCAAGAGTTTACTTGAGCATCAATCTTATTTCTGAAAGGACTTTACCAGTGACACTGTTCATTTGCATGTATGTCTGTCTGTGTGTGCGTGTGTGTGTGTGTATGTGTGTATGTTGGCAGGCCAAGCACGTTATAGGTAAACAAATCATGGGAGACAGGTCTCTCCTTTGTCGTATATCAGATCGAAAGTGCTTAGTCATTCATGCAGACACACACACACACACACACACACACACACACACACAGCTGCTATTTGATTGGATGTAACATTACTAATCACAGTGTGCGTGTGAGTGTGTTGGATGGGCAGGTGGGTGTGTGAGTGTGCTTGCATTTGTGTATTTGTGAAAGTCAAAGAAAAAGAAATGCGCCGAGAACTGTGTATTAGCACAAAGATATTTGAGAGATGTTCAAAGTCAGGGAAAACGTAAAAAAAACAAAAACAAACAAAAAACATCACAAAATAAAAGAAGTAGTTCACAACTCGTGTCATCTCTCATCAATCCATGTCGGTGTCTCCTCACCTACATGATTCAAAGAGAAATATGGCCAGCGAATGTAGCACTGTTGTCAAGGTCCTTGTCATCTTTTACCTTTTATTATTTCATTTTTTCTAAGTTAGAAAATCTTTTGGACAGAATGATCAGTTGGCCCCAGACAAACCTTTTTGAGGGCACATTTGTACACGCACACACGCACGCACACACACAACACACGGTTTGCCTTGCACAAAAGTTTGTATAAGCTTCGCTTTATACCTGCCTAAAAACTTTGATCAAATCAATGATGAAACACAACGGCAAGATTCTCCTCAAAGGGTGGAAGGTATAGGAGGTAATAAAAAAGGGCAAGAAAAGACAGGATATAGTCCTTGTGGGACGAGCAGATGAGTACGAGCATGGTAACAGAATAAAATGTATCAATACTAAAGGTTGTCACTGCCAACAATGCTGCGACAGGACGCCCCTGCAGATTTGAGCTCCGCAATATTATGAGGATATGTCTGTTCCTCACCTAAAAAGTGACTCCCTTCAGGCTGGTCTGCCTGCATGTGCCGTCCGACCTCTGCGGCTCAGCCTGCAGCACGGCTGGTCGGCACTTGCTAACAGCAGAGTGAATCAAATTCAATTCACTGGTACCTTACTCCCATCCTGCAAAATGGCTTCTCAGGCCCATCCTGCATCCAGAACAAGGTCAAACCACACAGGCCAGCCCGTCTACGAGCCCAGATAAACGGCTTGCTACTCCCTCACTATGGGAGGGAGGGAGGGGAAATGCACTTATTGTAAGTCGCTTTAGATTAAAGCGCCAGCTAAATAAATGTGATGTAATGTAATAAAAATGAAAGAAGACAATATTTTATTGCATGCCTTAAATAGAGTCAGACCTACTGCCAATATGTGCTTATAAAGCTCTTAAAACCACGTTTTCATTGCAAATGTGTCAGCTTTCACATTAAATCGCTAAACGCTAAAGCATTTTAAGTACCTGTAGTTGTTTGCTGGCGTGGAGCTGTCCGTGGTGCTGATCTGCGTCTACATCAGACATGTCCTCAGCACAGAATGTATGTCTTAGATTAGAATACTGTGTACCATTCAATACACAAAGGCATTAGGCTACAAGTCACACATTAACGTCTGAGACCTGTAAATGAGGAACATCCTCGTAGAATATTTATGAAAATCCACCAACGCATAGCTATTTCCCCCCCTGCATTTTTGGGTTAGGGATGCCAAGGGAAACACAGTTACAAAGTTCAACCAGAGTTCAAACACGTTTGACTTTTTCGCTTCCATGTCAAAAAGAGCCGGGGGTCTCTTCAGGGGCTTCGGAGATGAGCAACGCTGTTAATCTCAGCTCCATTAAGTTAGATCTTTACAGCTGCAATCTCACCTCTTTACTCTGGTACTGTGCCCAAATATACTGTGTATTTATGTGTTGGTCTGAGCGAGTGCATGGATTTGTGTGTGTGTGTGTGTGTGTGTGTGTACACCTTCCTTCCTCCGCAACTCTGATAGGTGTCACTGCTGTGAAAATGAGACTGCACTTCCCATTCAGCCACGCCCAGTTAAATAAAGGGGTAGGCAACTAGTTATCATCTGCTTGCATGACTGAATGTCACAAATAGTTCCAACACACTGTCACTCAGCCCCGCAACTTTGAGCTGTACCACCAAGGCAACGGCAACTCACAGCTTACCCATCATTCGGTGCAGTGATGAATAGATGACAGAAGGGAACGTTCAAGAGGAACAGTGCGGTCGTGAACCTGGCGTAGGAGGGAAAGCAGAGAGGGAAGGGGAGGCGATGCACAAAGAGGGGAGGGAAGGGAAGGTGCATGTATATCAAGAGCATGAATGGGAGTAAATGAGAGCATCCAGTCAGATAACAAAAGGCTATGAATAACACGCGGTTGAGAGAAAAAGTGAGTGGAAAAAAAAACCACCCTGCAAGAGGTAAAAGAGTTCATTATTTGTTGAAAGTAGCAAGGGAGCGTGGAGGTTTAAAAGCGGGAACATTGAGAGTGGTTTGCATAGGATGAAAAGATGCTTTGGCTTTTTTTCTATTTTGATGTTATGTGTCAATCAAAGCCATGTGTCATTCATGCGCCCACACAAGTGCCACCTCTGTACGTGAACCTGCTGTTGGGCACGTGTCTTGCGCAGATAAAGGGGAAACAGAGAGATTTCTGTTATCAACTAACTGTGTGTGTGTGCAAATGGTGTGTGCAACTTCCAGAAAATAAAAGACGACCTAGCTAGCACAAATGTGTGGGGTGGAAGAGGGAAGGAACGAGAAGCGGTGGGGAGAAAAAGCTTCATGAAAAAGGAAGCGCAACCAACGGGGAAGGAGGTGAGGGAGAGCGAAGAAATAAGAAAGAAACAAAGCTGCTCAGTAATTAGATAAGGTAATAGAGAGATAGAGGGTTGGCCTTCCCACAGGGAAACAAACACACGTTCGCTCACACACAGCAGAGTATAAACACACATTCAGATGTACCGTCTCATAATGGGGGCACACTTGTTAACTACACACTGCCTCGATACTGAAAATCTATAACACACATTACCTCTCCCAGGGAGTGGTTAAAAAAATGTCAAACAAATGTGTGCAAGCAGGGCATATTGGAGTGTGTGTGTGTGTGTGGGTGTGGGTGTGTGTGTGTGCGCTCTTAAAAGTAGATTTAAGCTGTAATGATTTAACATGAAATCTCCATCCTGGGATACATTTTCAATAGCACATCGTTGTTCTGTGGTGTTTGTTTGTGTGTGTGTGTGTGTGTGTGTGTGTGTGTGTACTTTGTAGGGCCAGAGCGACCAATTAGAGACCCTCCTTGAAACTGTTTGGAGAGTTCGGGATACAGCAAACTTCAAACACTCGCACAAATCTGTTTGTACATATAGCTACGTATGTTCGGGATCCTCTTAGGAGAACAAACAAGTCATATACAAACTGTGAGTGAGCGTTAATGTTTGCCATATGCCATGTGTGTGTGTGTTTGTTTGCGCTATGGCCTTTATCGCTCCCCCTGCTTACCTTCTAACTTCTTATTACTGTATGCATTTCCTCTCTCAGTCTCAGGTTCTTTCCCTCTCTCTTTGCTCAGATATTGGTTAGGTAATCTATGGACTTGGGCTTCATGGCTCTGTTTAAGTCGTCATACGTGATATCCTCTGACCTCATACGTGACATAGTACGTACCAAAACTAATATTTGTTGGCCCACCTGTACCCAGTTAAAGTTTTCTTTGCGAAACAACTCTCCATTTCCTGAATAACAGTGTCTGCATGATGCAACACTACAACATTAGTTCATTATAATTAAACTTAAGCTAATGAATCCTTGGTGTGTGTGTGTGTGTGTGTGTGTGTGTGTTGGCTTGGCTAACAGGTTAGTTGACCAACTGCTTAGACTTTTGAAGTTGTCATTTTAAACTAGATAATTATGGTGGAATGTATTGACGGAGCAGGGACAAGAAAAAGACACTCCGTGTGTGTGTGTGTGTGTGTGTGTGTGTGTGTGTGTGTGTGTGTGTGTGTCTGTGTGTGTGTGTGTGTGTGTGTTCGACAGACGTAGTATGATTAGGCTGCAGTTTCTGCTAGCTGTTTATCTCCATTACTGCTGCCAAGGAGCTTACCAACTAAATTGGGCAAATTCTGGTCCCCTAAACAAATTACTCGCTCTATTTGAGTAGGGAAATCAAATTAAGAAATTAGCACAGATCCAGCACTGTACCACAGCCAGTAATACTATTAGCCCTTAGTTTAGACTTTCGTTTTAATCCATCAACTAAGCTCAGGGATACTGTTTGGATGCGGATGTATATGGATTACCTTTACCTTGCCAACTGTAAGTATACTCTTAAGTTTTGATTAAATATCAAAATGCATTTGTACCCGCATAATCGTGTAACATAAAGTGGGACAGTGTGTTTTTCTAGCTAAAGTTCTCCTGCTCCACCTCAAAGGCTAATTGTTTGGGAAATCCTGCATCACTAATGCAGCGGAGACGCAGGGCTGAATCTTCACAACGCCTCTGCACGGAGCGAGTGCCGTAATTTCAAAGGAAGTCTTCAAGACACATTTAGTGCTCCTAATAATGAGTTTAAAGCATACAAATTGAAAAATAGTCCTTAAAACAAAATCAGATATGCAATAAATACTTGTCTTTGATTCAAGTGTTACACTCTGATTACACGGGTTTCTAATTTTTCTCACTATGAAAGCCATTGAAAACTTTGATTTGGACTGTTTGTAGAACTCTAATACACAAAGCGTAAGCTTGAATAAAGCATGGTTGCATAATGCATGTACAGTATTTGCACAAGCCTTCATATGGATATTCTGCAGGTCCTGAAGGTGAAATGATTTGGGCTCTGGCATTTGGTTGGTCCACACATTACTGCAGACCTTTGAACAGGAAAGTAATGTGGAATACAAGGATGAAAGGAGGAGGGGTAGAATAGAGACTGCGGAAGAGATAAAATCATTAAAAAAGAAAAAAAGAAAAGAAAAGAAGTGTGTTTTAAGGTGGTAGAGTGTGAAAGGGAAAAAAATAGCAGTAGGAAACACAAACAGGTGACGCAACAAATGAAATGATTGGATCAGTGTGCAAAAAACGAGGACTAAACTTCTGAAGAGAGACGCAGACGGGAGAGAGTGAGAGAAGAGAAACCACCAGCCATATGTCATCCGCTTCTCTCTCTTCCCATTCATTTATTTTCTTCCCCCACTTACATTTAAACTACCATCTCTACCCATCTCTCTTCTTCCTGTCGCCCTCTCCGTTTCTCCCAATGCACTCTCACCTGAGCAAGATTAATCGTTCCAGTCGAACCACATTACCTCCCAGCCCAACTCCAAACTCCCCGTACACACACACACACACACACACACACACACGCAGGGAGAATAATAGAGAGAGAGAGAGAGAGAGAGAGAGAGAGGACGGAGGGTGGGGGTGCTGAGGGAGCTGAATGCATGGATGGTCTGCTCATTAAACTCATCACATTATTTTAGCCCTGTGCTTTATTACACTTAACTGGGACACTAGGCACTCAGTCAAACACACACATTCGCACATATTTCTGAACACGCATCCATTGCGACCTGCAAGTTCGCCATAATGTGTTTATGACGTAGCGTGTTGAATTTGACGAAGATGATTCATGGCTTCATCATCCCCGCAGCACCTATGGCATAAGGAGGGGGTGTGAAGGGCGGGAAAACGGTTGTTAATGGGATGCTAATCATCTCATAACCGGGAAAATGGACCAACAGGCACAACCCCTCATGCAAATGTGTCTGTGTGTTCACATGTGTTACTGTTTACGTGCTTTTTGTTTTCTTCCTGCGAGCTTGTGTGCGTGCGTGTGTGTGTGTGTGTGAGGGTGAATATTGATCTATCTCTATGTGCTCCATCACCCTGCCAAGCATAATAAGGAAGAATGGGGCACTAAGCAGGTGCTCTTCCGCTGCTGATTTATAAAACATATGCACTGGAGTAAACACCTCAATCACTGCAAGGGGCACGGCTTGGTGAATTAATAACATTTACATGCTATAGGGATATTTCCCTCTTAGTTTTTATGCATGCGACCTTTTACTTTCTTCTTTTCTTTTTTTTCTTTTTAAGGTGCAGTGAATAAATCGAGGAAATAATCTCTCCTTAGGAAAAAGAAAATCAATGTGTAGGCTAAATAGGGTCAAAATAGCCAAGAGTGCAGCAGGTAAGACTATGATATGAGTGAGTCTGTCAGCAGGCTACATTTCGGTTTATACGCGACTGGAAAGAAAACAAATGGTAATAATATATTGTATATTTTAGCCCCAATGGAGGCGCTTGAATAAAATGTAAAAAGAATAAGGTCAAATCTACATGTTGAATCTTGCATAAGGCGTGTGACACCTTCTCAAATGTCTATACGGTTGTATGTATGCGTGTGTGAGTGTCGTACATTTTGGCATTTGTATATTCTGCACTTGTGTCATTTTTTTATGTGAAGCACATTGTGTTTGTTTTTTTGTAAGAAAATGTACTACGTACATAAAGTTGACTTGACTTGACACTGACTCACAGGCAGATAAAGACAGACACTCACTTTTGCAATAGTCTCTTATAGTACGTAATGGAGTACATTTTAAATAAAAAGGAACCCTTGAACACATCTATGGTATCAAGCCTACCCACCTGCGCTTATGCATGAGATTCCCTCGCTCTTGTTCTCAAACTCTCTCTGAAAACAGGGGCTGCTGTGTGCAGGCCGAGCCTTGTCAGGTCTCAGGTTGTTCTAGTATAAGTGTGTCTGTGTCTGTGTCTGTGTGTGTGTGTGTGTGTGTGCATGTGGTTTATTTAAATAAGATGGGGACACTAAGGGTTACTCTGGTCCGATAGCTGCTGTCCACAGTGTGAACTATCCTCCTCTGTTATCTGAGAAAGAGGCAGACCTTTCCACCACCTTAGTTTTCTCACCCCGTCTCACACACTCCTCCCGTCTGAGTTGTTTTATCTCTCGCATCCGTTTGGTCATTTCTCCCTTCTCATTCCACCGTAAGCCCTTTCTTCCTTCGCTATCTGTCAGCCTTCATTTTTAATTCATTTTCTCTCCTTTCACCACTGTCATTGTTCCTGTCTACCTCTTTTTTTCTTTTTTTTTTTTCCGTCTCTTTTCCTTTCTTTACTCCCCGCAACACAAACATGTTTCTCTCTAACTCGCTCTCTCTCTCTTCCCTCCCCGTATGCCCCCTCTGACATGACTGTCCGTCTCTGCTCAGACTCTCATAACGCTGTCAATCAATCAGAGTAATATAGTTTTTATATGACATTTGTCCCTGTGTCATTGGCCTCTGATGGACAGGGCTACACCCACCGTGGGCACTTTGTAAAATGAACAGGCCCAGGAATGGAAATAGTTAATAACATATAAATCAGATAGATGATGGTGTTGCCTTCCGTAATCTCTTCATGTGCTCATACGCAGAACAGTATGTGCAGAAAGATGCACTCTGAAAACTTTTTCATGCTGGATATGGAGGAAAAAATTTCAAATTGCCCTCGTTATACCATTTGAGAGATACGTAAAATGCCACGCGAATTACTTTTTCTTCATCAACCCTGGTCTCTGGGGTCAAACCACAGCCACCTTCCAAAGGACTTGTGCGTGGAGCAAAAATGTAGCACTTTGTTCATTTGAAAGGAACTTTATTAATGATCATTATCCTGGCTGCGGTCGCATTTTCTTCAAAATGTATTTGGCAAAAACAAATTGGTTCACAACATTCACTGATTCCAACTGATTTGCTGCTTTTTCTCTTGGTTTGTATCACTGCAAATGGAATGTGTTGGGTTTTGAACTGCTAGTTGACATCTTGCCATTTTATAGACCAGACGATTAAATCAAATAACCAAAAAAGAATCGTCACATTATAGACAGTGACAAGTGTTGTAATTTGCAGCCCTACATATATAAATGTCATTCCTGGAAGACTGGTTTGAAAGAAAAAAAAAAACAGATTTAAGTTGTAATAGACCAAAATGATCCTTTAAATAGTTTCAACATTTTTTGACCAGTTGACCACAGACAATTTGAATTCTGAGCTTTGAAAAGTGTCAAAGTGCAGATTGCCAGACCTTTTGACAGCGGACGACAAATGCTTTAATATGACTCACCATTGTAACGCTGCACGCTGCTGGTAAAGTTACACATGGCCGACCAAGACTTCAAATGCTTTACCACTGATGTCTTTATTTTGTTATATCCTCACATGTAAACTTAAAATATGTCCGCAGTTTATTTAAATTTTTTCCCTTTAATATTTCAATGTTTCCATGCAGGCTTTTATTGCTTTTAATCACATTTAAAACTCTTAACACAACACGTCTGTGTGTCACCTCTGCAATGGGATATCATTTTGCAGAATAGGGATGAGAATTGCACCAGATTTCCCCAAAGTCGTATCTGAACATGCATAGAATCCCAGGTTTATTATGATAACATGATGATTGCTTACTGCACATACAACTATAATTCTAATTCATGTATGACTGAATGGATGGTTTATGTAAACTCGCTCCTGAATTATTTATAGTATAGATGCCTGTCAAAGGCTAAAATTCCTGTTGCGTGTTTGTGTGTGTGTGTGTGTTCGGTCAGTGTGTGTCTCCATGCATCAGCGTGTGTGTGTGCCGGCCTGTGTAAGTGCATGATTGACTAATGCATGTGCGTCTGTCGACAAATTATTGTCATCAGCTCAGGATAGTCATTTGGGCTTGACCTCACGTAATAGGGTTTGACAGCCAGTGGCTAAGACAATAATTACAAACACACAGACAGCCTGTATCAAAGCCGACTGACTAGAATAAAAATGATTTTAGAGCTGTTGTTATTAAAGAGAAGCTATTATTTACACACAATACTGGGCACAGAGAAGAAAGAAAGAAAAAAAAAAACACAGAGGGAAACTTCTACTGCAATGGGCGAAATACTGTCCTTTGTTTAAATCTTTTTTTTTTTTTAAAGGTTCATTTGTGCTGATATTAAAGGCCTGACCTGAATACGTAATAACACCAGTTCAATGTGTGACTTGATTCTTGCATTCCCCTTCTTCCCCTCAATCCCTTATTGCATTTCTGGAATGTAGACAGTCACTCCTCCTTATTTTTTCCATTCGTTCTCCTTCACCCTCTCCTCTCCTCTGTTCTCCTCTTCTTCATTCACCATCACCCTCTCCTCTCCTCTCCTCTGTTTTCCTCTTCTTCATTCACCATCACCCTCTCCTCTCCTCTCCTCTGTTCTCCTCTTCTTCATTCACCATCACCCTCTCCTCTCCTCTCCTCTGTTCTCCTCTTCTTCATTCACCTTCACCCTCTCCTCTCCTCTCTTCTCCTCTCCTCTCCTTTATTCTCACCCTCTCCTCTCCTGTCATCCTCTGTCCTCCTCTCCTCTCCTCTCCTCTGCTCTCTTTCATTCTCCTCCTCTCTTCTGTTCTCCTCTCTTCTTCTCTGCTCTCCTTCATCCTCTCCTCTCCTCTCCTGTCATCCTCTGTCCTCATCTCCTCTCTTTCATTCTCCTCCTCTCCTCTCCTCTGCTCTCCCTCATTCTCATCCTCTCCTGTCATCCTCTGTCCTCCTCTCCTCTGCACTCCTCTTCTCTCCTCTGTTCTCTTTATTATCCTCTCCTCCTCCCCTCTGCTCTCCTTCATTCTCATCCTCTCCTCTCCTGTCATCCTCTGTCCTCCTCTCCTCTGTTCTCCTCTCCTCCTCCCCTCTGCTCTCCTTCATACTCATCCTCTCCTCTCCTGTCATCCTCTGTCCTCCTCTCCTCTCCTCTCTTTCATTCTCCTCCTCTCCTCTCCTCTGTTCTCCTCTCCTCTGTTCTCCTCCTCTCCTCTCCTCTGTTCTCCTCCCCTCTTCTCTCCTTCATTCTCCTCCTCTCCTGTCATCCTCTGTCCTCCTCTCCTCTTCTCTCCTCTCTCAGTAGATGTCACTGCAGTTCTACCACCAGCCAGGCGAGCGGGATGATTGCAATGCAATGGCCGCAGGTGACGATAGCGGTGACGAAAGGGACCGTAGGGGAGGAGAGAGGTGTAGAAAAGATATAAAGAGGGGAGAAAGAGGACAGATAAAGGGAAAGGGAGGGGAGGAGACTTTAAGTCTGTCTTTCCAGGTACCTCCAGGTAGCCTTAGAGAGAACCTCAATACACCTAAATCTTTCACATGCATCACATGCACATCCCAGCCTAAAACATTTACGTACAAACACATTTACAGCACTGCACATATACATACACGTATTAAGACCAATGACCCATAAACACACACACACACACACACACACATTCCAGAGATGCAATTAACTGTCATGCCCCCATCTACTATCAGTTAGTAATGAAGAGATAAAGTGTTGTGGCATCAGGGGAAATGTGAGTGAAGATAGAGGTGTTGTTGACTTGTCTCTGTCAAACAGATAGTGATCTGCCAGCTCTCTAGTGTTCAACCACTTCCCCTGATTGGAGCCCGATGTAATTACTTTATTCAGTATGGGAAATGAAAAATATCACTGCTCATCTAGTGACATTTTCAAATAATGTTTGGCTTTGCTCAATAAATGGAACTTTGGCAGGTTGGTTTGTAGGTTTAAAGTATATATATATATATATATATATATATATATACCCGAACTTAACTCATACGTCATCAAAAAGCTCACATCACTGTGATGTTTGTTTTCACTTTTGAGCTAGTTTTAGTCAATTTTAGCACTTTTAGGATGCCGATGTATCTGATGACCTGTAGATCATTTAACCCCATGTGACTGACCCAAACTCTGATCCATTGTCACTTGAATGCAAACGTACAGTATGTTATTTTTAGCACTCGCTGAAAAGACTGACGCTGTTGTGTTTCTCTCTTTTAGTCGAGACGCTGTCCTGCGTCAGTTGTCTGCCAAACATGACAATTCTTGTTCATGTGCTCATTTTTATTTCCGACACCCATACCTGTCAGATCGGGCCATCGTCGGGCTGAAATCCAGCGTAAAACATTATTTGTGCTTTGCATAATACTGCACTCAGCTTCAGGTTCAACTTTATCAGAACACTTCATCAGCTTAACTTAGCAGTTGCATGCTTGTTGTCAAATCAGATGCTCTATTTAAATGTTCTAATTAATCATTCTGCCGCCTTTTGCGTCAGTGCTTAGTTTGCAATCCCCACTGCTTACAGAGTAAAGTGCGCTGTAATTCATTAATGCTATTTCGCTATTCTTGTATTCCCATATGGAACAACGTGGCGCCACATCACAGGAGCTGACATAAACCTACATTTATTCACCCATAATATATTCTTAACACCGGTAGGATTCGATGGAGACACCTCATGAATGAGAAAAAACCCCAGAAAAATACAATCATTACGAATCAAATTAGAGAGAAAAAGGAAGAAAATAGCTTCTTTAAAGGCTGGAAAAAGATGAAACACGGCCTTGAATTTCTGCAAGAGAGATTTAAGACGGGCCAAAAGCTAATATGGGTTCATCTTCCACTTTTTCCCTGAATGGTCAGACCTTGTCATTGAAAACAACCCTTAAGTGAGCCCGACTGATACTATCTACTGTCTTCACTGATGGGAGACCATTTACCAATAGAGAGTTTTGCTGGTTAGAGCAAAAAAAGCCATCTCTCCTCTTTTAGCAGCTGTCCAGTGCAGATGAAACACATATTGAACCTCTGGATAAGCAGTTGATTTCTGTCCTCTGTCCAGGCTTGATTGGGCAGGAAAAGGAGTGACTTGCTGATAACGTGCGTCTAAATTCCTCTGAAAGTGGCAGTATTTGGTAAGAAGCACCCATAAGCAGGTGGGTGAAATTAAATGGGCCAGTACTTCATAGGGCCAACTAAATCCAAGCGTTGGATAATATGCTTATTTCTTTGCGTCTCTCTCTGCCCCTTATGCTCCCATGCATGCTTTCATGAATGTGCGGGGAGTTTCCACATCACAATAATTCTACCAAACATTATTACACAGCTTGCGTATGCTGTATTTTACCTTCGACAAAAGTGGTCCAGGTGGAATTAGTACGGTTGTGTACTGATGTGTACGCTTTCAATGTGCAGTTTCTCTCTTGGGTAAACGCATTGTGGTCTGAGTGTTTGTCTGCACTCACCGGATAGTATTAAATCCTCTTTAAGTACCTGTTTCATCAGAGGAAGAGAGGGAGACACATGCGAGTGACATTGCAAGAGAAGGAGTGAAGGCTCATGTGTGTGTTTGAATTGTTTATGTGTGAGCATGGATTCCCTTCCCTGCAAGTGTGAGTCTCCGTGCATGAGTGCATGCACGTGTGGTTGTGAGCATTCTTGTGTGTCACAGTTCAGGAGCAGACAAGTGGAGAGGAGCATTAAACGCCCTCTTCCTCCACTAATCAGGGATTAGACAGTGTTTAAGAGCATAAGAGAGAACCATAAAACAAACGAGAGAGACGGTTGAAAACGCCTATGAGGGAGAATGAATGGCTGTTTGTTGTTTGGTGTTAGTCATTTTCTTGATGGTGCCATGAGTGTGTAGCAAGCCAGCTTTTGATTCATTCACAGTTTCCCTTTGTTTTCTCATAGCCTCCACGAAGGTCTTCAATACGACTGCATAATTACTTTTTTAATTCTCAGTAAAGTACAATAATATGCTATATAATCATGTTACATTTGTTCTTCTCCTGCCCGCTCAGTGATCACACACTTTATTATACAAAGAAGTTGGGACTTGGAAGTTGAATATTTCTGTAGAAAGAAGATTTTTCGAAATTTCAGCCCCCTCAACATTTCTGGTGTTATTGTATGTCAAACGTTAAGACCTTAACAGCAACATTTATCATCTACACAAATCATTTTCTAAAAATTTGAAAAGTCTTTCATGCCCTTCAACCGGAAGTCAGCCTGAAGATGAAGTCTCCTTCGTGCACGCTCTAAACTGTCCCATAAACGCACAAACCTTTGCGAGTGTGAAAGAAATCAGTGTGCAGTTAACCTGACACGTCCACATTGTCACCACTACAGTGTTTCAGAGTTGTAAAATCATCCCTCATGGTATTACAAACTGCTGTTCAATGTTATGGCGTCCAATAAAACTGCTGAACTCAAAACGTCCAACCAGGATCACATTTCATTGTCTCACAAGTACCTGAAGCAACACGCCGCCACCAAAGCAGCCACTTGTGCTATTTCTGGTCTGAATGTCTGCCAATCCTACTTATAATACATCAGATGTATCGCCATTCCAGTGGCATTGCAGCTAATGCTTAACTTTTTTAACTTAACATATTCCGTCAATGATAACTTGACACACCTGGGAGAAAGATGATGCCATTTTTGTTGCACGTACATGAATAGCGATTTAATGAGAGGTGAGAAACAAGGTATGAGGAGAGAATGAGAGAGGCAGGGTGAAGGTAAAGTGAGAGAGAGAGAGAGAGGGGGGAAAGGATGCAGGTAGAATTAAAAGGAGAGCGAGAGAAAGAGAGAGAGAGAGAGAGAGAGAGACAGAGAGTGGAGGGAGGCAAGGAAGGCAGTCTTCATGGGGATGTAGGAATGATTAATGTGAAGCTGTCAGAAAGGT
Source organism: Bovichtus diacanthus (assembly GCA_943590825.1). Lineage (NCBI taxonomy): Eukaryota > Metazoa > Chordata > Actinopteri > Perciformes > Bovichtidae > Bovichtus > Bovichtus diacanthus. Next base: position 1,959,557 of record CALSBV010010348.1, on the reverse strand, counting down.
GGAGAGGGGAAACCACAGCGATGGGGGAAGAGTCATGGCCAGGTGCAGAGAAAAGAATATGACAGATAGAAAGAGAGAGAGAGAGCGAGAGCTGATGGCATGGAGGCATGAAAAGGTTTCTGGACAGACTGCTTAGAGGGAACGAGAAGAAGAGAAAAGGCGGCGGTGGGGGG
>CALSBV010010348.1:1932307-1958984 GCA_943590825.1 Bovichtus diacanthus | reverse complement strand
GGGGGGGGGGGGGGGGGGGGGTGCTGAGGGAGATGAATGCATGCATGGTCTGCTCAGAGAGAGAGAGAGAGAGAATCTAGCAAAAATATCAACTCTGGGACCATAGTTAACATATGTTCTTTGTCACAGCGATGGCCTGATTGTTAAGCATTATAGTGTGTGTGTGCGTGTGTGTGTGTGTGTGTGTGTTGCACTGTGCCATAAATCCCACCTCTGTGTGAACGAGGTGCTACATTGGTCTGCAGCTGCAGTTATTGTTCTACTTCCCCTTCGACCTCACTCTGCTTTATTGCACCATTCCATCACACGGCTAGTTCTATTGTGCATACCTGTCATGGTGTGTGTCTTTTTGTGCGAGGACTCGCATTATGACATGCCGTAACGCAACAATAATTTGTGAAGAGAGCGGTAATAGGAAACTAGGTTGTTTCCACTGAGCCCTCAGTCGAGGCAGCTCCATTTGTTTAGGTTTGACTTGGCAATTGATGGATTTTCCATGGAAAGTGGGGAACCCATCAGTGTGCACGCTGAGGCACATGCACACATGTAAAGGCAAAGGGTAGTGCATGCATGTGTACCCACACACACACAGTAAGGCTCACCAGTGGTTTCATTATCATATTTTCGTTCATTAATGAAAAGCAGTTACTCTGTATGCAGGGGCTGTATAATAACCCCCCGTTACCCATGTACAAAGGTTGATTCCTTACTGACCAGGAGCATTTTGGTGTATTTCAACTTTATAAAGGTGATAATATGTCAGCCTTGTGTTTACAGCTTGTTTCCACTGCCCCAAGTGGCAATGAAAGGTATTGCAGGTCTAATTTTTAACGGAAATTAGACACTTTTCTCATACACTTTGGAGCAATCGAAGCCAAAGTTTGAGTCCCGAATTTCCACAGTGGAGGCTGTGAGTAAAACATTATCACGTGCAAAAGTTACTACGGACAAACGTGTCTGAATACAACCCGGAGTGACTAATACCAGACTCGCAGACACATACAGACACAACAACATGTCATTGATGAGTGACTTGTTGTGCAACATGAACAGTGTGAACATTATTCAAATCAGAATAAAACTGACAACAATTACTCTCACTTATTGTATTCAATCGTTCAGCTCAACAAGCCGTGTCATTTAAAACACAAAGTCGTGCTGTCCCATGTGGGTGTGGAGCCATTTTAGACTTTTATTTGTTTCAATAAGATATAGGACTAGGGATTATTGTAGTATTATCTCAACACTGATTAACAATATTTGCTGAAGTATTCAAAGCCACATAACACAAAGTCAAACTCTTGTTCATCTCATCGTGTCAATATTGTGAAAGCAGAACCCTGAATGATCCAATATCTCATAATGTGACACATTTCAGTAATTTGCAGAAAGAGAGAAGTGATAAAAGATAATACTTACTTTTCATCCAGCACTAATAGAGCAACATTACATTTGATCAAAAATGTTGCGTTGATTCCTATTTTTTTTAACTACCTGGTGTTTCGCAGAAAGAAGGAAATGTCGTTTACAGAACAGCAATTTAGCTCGTACACATTCAGTGTCTTTTTCTCAAGGACATTTCAGCAGACATTTGTCTGCGCAGGGGCTTCAACCCAGGTCCTTAGAATAAAGTCCATGTCCCTACGGCGCATCACTCAGCTGCCCTCGTCACATGACTTGATTTTAATGTGCTTTTAATGTGTTTTAAGGTACATTGTTAGATGCACTTGCAGCCCTGAAGCGTCAGTGTGTCGGCTGTGTTGCAGGTCAGCTGCCAAACAATAGAACAAAGACGATTACGAAAAAGATAAACTGTGAAAATCATGAATACACGGGAATGCATAAAACTTGACTTCTCTACCTGGCAATTTTACCTAGCTGTACACCACTTTCCCATTCTGTTTCCACAAATCACATCCATTTTTATTAGACATTAATTAGAAGATCAAAAGTTGTATTATTGTTGAACCGTAATCTCCCCTTGGGGACAATAAAGCGCATTGAACTGAGTCGCAGTAAGAAACCCTGTGAGCTGAAAAATGCTAAACTGCAATATAGCTGACCATCTACCCCGTTGGCTTTTAATTATAATCAGCAGACACTGTAAAATCATTTTTATGACATCTCCGTTTTCCTGATTATTATGCAGGGGACAGAGATGGGAAATATGGAAAATAAAGACAGGCATAAAACGCAACACAAGCTGTGAGCTCCATGTCAATTGTTACGAGTTGGTATGCAGCAGACTTTACATCAGAAGAAAGAAGTTTGTGTTCTACCTTGAGTTTTTGCCACTGCCTGAAAAAAAGATCTTTGTTATCCGTCTCAATGGAGAGATTTAGTCACCTTTGGGCTAAAAGCTACATCATAGGCATCCCCATAGATTGGTAAATGTATAGAAAAGCAGGGGCTCATCCACACACTTACTCTCCAGGCATCAGCATTACAAAGGTATTGATGCTCGCAACTTAACCGTGCATCCACTCCAAAGTGTGCACTGAATACAAAACGTATGGGCTGATTTCTTTCCTGTATCTATACTGTAGCTCACTGCTTCTGGCAGGACATCTGCAACATCCTAGTGACGGAGCAGCATTCATAAGAGTCTGCAGCTTTCCATACGTACTCCCATTGGTACCAAGTGAAATACCTACAGTTCTATTCGAGACGAGCAGCAAGACCTCAGTAACAAGAGTAGAAAACACAAAGTGAGCACTATTTGTCAGCGATGGTACAAATAGCTTTTACCCTCTCAATTTGCCTGCCAGGAGGACTTTTTCTCCTTATCTCTCTTTCTCTCTCTGTCTGCGTCTCAGGTATACAGCAGTGCATACATCTATTTATCTTTACCGTATGCCTAACTATCTGTCTATCTATCTCTCTTCCTCTCTCTCGTTCCAATCCCCCCCTCCCATCTGTCAGTGCTCACTTTCTCCTTCACTCGTATTATCTCACTGCAGAGTGTGTAGGTGGTACGGAGTACATGATGGCTGATTAAATAGTACAAGCAGCCCATACTAGAGGCTTCATTAGTCATAAAAGGCCAATTCACCAACAATTAAAACCAGCTTCACTGACTTTAATGACGCCAGGATGAGAGCGTGAGCTCCGGTACTTTCCGAGATAAAAAGGAGCCCAAGAGCATTGAAGAAAATACGGAAAGTACGTAAGTTGGGGGTTAGAGAACGGAGAAAGCTGGGGCTTTGAGGGGAGGTAGACGCTCGGTGGTATGGTTCTAGCCAAAAAAAAATCATTGTCTGTGCACAATGCATGACGTGTAATGGTGATGAGGAGGGTGTTAGGGCAGGAGGGTGGCAGCGAAAAGCATGTCTGTGATAGTGCTCTCATACAATATTCAGTATGTGACGGGAAAGGCAGTAGTTAAGGCCATTATTGTGAAAATGGAGACTGCCCAGGAGATGACACAGTTTATGCTATTATATAGATATGGAAAAAAGATTACAGTCGTGGATGGCGATGATGGTAAACTCTTTTGAACTATCTGAAAATCCTAAATCAGCTTGCTCCTTTGCTATTTTATCCCTGAACATTTCTTTATAACAAAGAGCTCACAATACATTAATACATAGATATCATGTCTTTTATTTGCCTTTTTTTAAAATGTATTTATTTTTTAAAGCTAACCTACTACCCGTTATGGGAAAACATAACTTCAAAGGTTTTACTTGACTGACAATTTCTTCAGCCACCGGTGTGTTGGGCATTACAAACTAACTAATATTTCTGTATTTTTTGTCACTGTCTTACCAGTACGTTAAAAAAAAAAGAAAATCCCCCCACCAGCGCATTTTTCTTTTTTTGGTCTGAATTCAAGTAAACACCTGCAATAACATAAGTGAGCTTTATTTGTAAAAGAAATTCCCAATTATTGCTGATTGATGCTTTTCTTGATTTATTTCACTGAGTTTCAGGTGTGTATCTATGGTTACGTTTGTTGAGTTACACTGTGTGTGGCTTTAAGCCGGCAGTTGTCTAGCTGGGTTTGATGCAACACTACCTTTTTAATTGGAGTTGGTTTACCACTTGCTGCAATCTTTGTCAGTAGTTTCAAAGCAGAAAATGCATTATTTGGGGAACATAGCGAAAAGCAGGTGGGATGGAGGTAGGCAGAGGAAGTGGCAAGAGTTGAGTTTGATGACCTACGACACCTGTTGAAACTAGGTTAGCCTGTAATAGTGTCCTTGACTTGACTTCATCCTACAAACAAAAGTTCCCAAACTCCATCATTGTTTTCCTAAGTCATCGTGTCCACTTTGATTTCCTCTCATTGTGCGTCGATGATTCTTGAAGTTATGTGGTACATTGTGGGATGTGAGGATTTTACACACTCAGGCCCTCCTGATTTAGCATGCAGGGCCCGAGGAACAATGCATTTCGATTAGACCCGGTTTTGTAGGAGAGGGAATGACATTGATTGGCCGAGGGAATGGGGATTGACATTGATTGGTCCCGGCTTGTTTGTGCGGTCAGGAAGTGATTTGCATAATGCAGACATTCGCAGTCTGCCGAGGCTCTGTACGTGGTAAACCAGGCTAGAATATAACCGTGGAAAAGGGCATCACTGAGGTAGAATGCATGCAATGTCGTCTTCTCTTATGTGCATTTACGCTCATTTTTGCGGTCATTGAGAGCGTAATTTTGATCAAATTCACAACTTTAGAGGATATACAAAGAGTTACAGAAATATTCGGCGGGCCCAGTGGCTGCAAATAGCGAAAGAAAAGAAGAAGTAAGGGAGACAGCGACGATATACGTTTGTCACGAGGCCAAGACATTCAAACAGAAGCGACCCAGTGAGTAAGAAAAAGGATGAGAAGGAATGAAAGAGAAAAAAGGCCTCAGCAAGAATAAACAAGGGAGTGCTAACCAGAAAGGGAGAAATGCCAGAGGGAGAGAGGAGACAGGAGAAAATCAAGAGAAAGACATTATAAAAGAAAGTAAGAAGGGAAGGCAGGGGAGAAGAGAGAGCAGCGACAGGAGACAACACAGAGAGTGCTGTGTCTCCTGGTTGTCTTTGTTTACTGTGACAGGGACAGGTGGAGGCTGACAGCAGGACCTTTACAGAGAGCCAGTTAAATAAAGAGGGGATGGAGGGATGGGAATGAGTAGAAAGAGAAGAACAAAAGAAGGAAGGAGACTCCGAGACTAAATGCCAGTCCCTAAATGGCTGCCAAGCCTTCAGTTCCCTTCCTGCTTGGAGTTGTAGCACCATGCGGTTGATCAGCAGCGTAGATCAAGCTGTTACGATTAAAACGACTGCCTCCCTTTCTTTCTTTGTTTGAAGCATTACTTTTTGATTTTAGTGTCATACGTACTGGGTTGAATGGTGAGCTTAGGGCGCACTATAAACTAGAGTTGACTTTGATATGTGACCCTACGGCATATGCATTTGTTTAAGCCACACTATTTGGAAGGCAATGTCAAATGGTAATTCGACTACTTTGATCCAGGCTGATGTATCTCGACAGCTGTGAAATGAATGGCCATGGAATTGTGTCCTGACATTCATGAGTGCGCAGAGGATCAAACCTGCTGACTTCAGTGATCCCTTGACTTTTTCATTTAGTGTCATCATAAGGTTGACATTTTTGCTTTTTAGTAAATTGTCTCAATATCTATTGCATAGATTGCAAGGCAAGATAGTACACAGCTAATGACTTTAACCTCCTGATTCTTCCAGCAGGTCAACATCCATATAAATATCTCAACATCCAACTGGATCTAGCTGGATCGAGACAAAACTCCGTACAGACATCAATGGTCTCCGTCAACGTATTTGTATTTGTGGTTGGTGATCCCAGACTTTTTCCTTGAGCGCCTCCATGAGTTTCACATTTGTGGTTTTGAGTGAAGTGTCTCAACAGCTATTGGATTAAATGTGGTACAGACTTGGGTACAGTTCCCCACTGAATGGATTTCAATAACTTTTGTTAGTTGCCCCCCTAACTTTTCATCTAGAACTATGATCAAGGTTTCATTTGTTGAATATTTTGATACAATATCAGCAAAACTAATGACATGCCCACCAGCCTCAGCTGTACTTTGTGTTTAGTGCTAATTAGCCACTAACCACCACTGTGCCCAAGTACAGCCTCACAGAACTGCCAGCATGCCTTCAGACTCTTAGTCTTGTTTATTGGAATATATGTTTATATGCTTCTGCATCAAAGTAAAACAAAACTAAATTACAGCAAAATCATACAATGTATGGAATCAAAAATATTTAGAATCAAACAGAATATCGTAACAAACTGCAAATTCTATTTCAAACTACATGTTACACATTTCTTTACTTTGTAAGATGCAGTTAGGGGAAGGTAAACATTTCTTTCTCTCTCACACACACACACACACACACACACACACACAGACCATCCTTTGAACCTATTGGGTATTATGGGATTGTCTCAAAGTGATTACAGAGGATCTGGGGTACGAGAGAACAACAACAACAACAAAAAACAAAGATGCACACACAAGCTAACACACGCACGCAGATAGAGTCGCACTCTTCAAGCCAGGAAGTCCGGCCTCTCTGACAGGGATAATCCTGTGGCACCGAGAGAGGGTAAAGTTAGGAAGAGACGATCCCAAACCCGGAAAAGCCGATTAGAGGCTGAGGGAACAAAAACCAGGCAGCGGGAGAAGGAAGAAGAGAAACAAGTAGCAGAACGCAAAAGCCAAGCCAACCCTGACACAAGAGGCCGGTTGTGCCATAAAGACCAGGAAAACAGAAGGGGAGGAGGAGTGGATACAGAGCACGAGGACAGATTGAAGGGAGGGAGAAGGAGCAACTACAGGGAGACATGAAGGTGAAGAAGAGAGGTGGGAGACAAACATAAATGAGAGGTTGATGAACGGGGATACAGGACTGAAAGGAGAACAGAAGGGGAGAAAAGGAAAGGAGATACACATGGGATGAGGGGGCTTGAGAAGACGAGGAAGAGAGAGAAAGAGACTCAGATAAATTGACAGACATTGAATATTATCATAAATTATATGCGAGAAAAAAAAAAAGGGAAACCAGCTGGGTGCGTACATCCCTGTCACTCCACTCTAGTTGATTGTCGAGGATCTTTTTCTCTTTCTTTCTGCTTTCTGTCTGTCTCTCTCAATCACACACACGCACACTTCTCATTATGGCCCCATCCATGACCCGGGATGTGCGGGAGCCCCCAATATTCATGGAGAGACGTTGGAAGCCAACAGATAATGACCACAAAGAAAGAAATGAAAGAACTGAAGCTTATATTAATATTTCAGTATGTATCTCTTAACTTCTCATACGGCGCCTTCTTTTTTCCCCACTATTTCCCGCTCCTCTGTATCACTTCCTGTTTTTCCATCTGTCACTTTACTTTCTTCCACTGTCTCTCTGTCACCTCCTTATTCTTTGTCTATGCCTCTGTAGCAATCCCAGGGCTCCAGAGGTTGTACAGTTAGTATTTCCACCCGGTGATGAGGGCCTTTATAGAATGAATCTGACACTGGAGGGGTCTTAATTTGATGAAAGCAATACAAACACACACACACACACACACACACACACACAGAGATGTGAGTGCACACATTCAGAAGTAACAATCCTATCTAGGTATAGTGAAATGGTATGTCGATACCAGCAGTGATAGATGGATGGGGGAGGCTGATAAATCCTGATAAATCTCGAAACTGAGACGGATAGATAGAACATGGAAAGACTGGACCATGTGTTCCTGGGAGTTGTTCACCCTTTCCATCTCCATGGAGTCGGCTGATCTTTATTCAGATCCTAGCTGAGATCTGAAGTTACCCTTCTCATTTCGATCGCATTTGTGTGAGATCTGATCATGGCGACTGGGTTTAATGAGGACATTATGTCTCTATGGTCGCTTGCTTGAAAAAATTGCCCTTTTGTCTGTTCAGAGTTGTACTTATTCAAATATACAATAACCGTATGTTTTTCTTGCTATTCCTTCCACGTCCGTACAAGTTCATTCATTTTGTGGGCACGGCTACTTCCAGAAGGGATTTTAAAACACCCCATAACAGAAAGGACAGGATTATATTGCTGTGCTTCTAGGCCTGTCACTTCCTGATTTCCTGCTGTGATCGGATGATAAATACTGCAATTAAACAACACAGATATAGATAAGTGTTAATAGCAATTGTCCCTCTGCATGTCCAAACCTTCTGGTGGTGGGTGCAAAGGACAAACTAATGGAGATTAAATGAGGTATCTCACTATCTTATGTGCACTCTCAGTACGTGCACACTTTTTGTTCAGTTTTTGGTCTAGTGGTCAGGCTTCCAACTTGAAAACCAGAAAGTTGTGAGTTCAATACCAGGTCTGCCACCATTGTGCCCCTGAGCAAGGCACCTAACCCCGAGTTGCTCCAGGGGGACTGTTCCTGTAAGTAGTTCTCTGTAAGTCACCTTGGATAAGAGCGTCTGCTGAATGACCTGTAATGTGATGTAATAAAGTATGGGAAATGTATGAGATCATACTACTTACAATCGAACCCTTTTCTTCAGGAGAGAAATGCAGTGGTTGCACAACACTAGACATTGACACAATCTCCCAGTGTGCTCCTTAAGCTAAGAAATATGGATTTCATATGTGTTATTGAAAGCATAGGGAAGACCGTAAAGGTATAAGTGGACCATTACGAACCATTTTTTAGTGGCTTTTCTATGGCTACATCGAGCCAAGATTATCTTAGCAAACCTTGTTGAACTTTGAAGAGATCTATAGTAGCTTTTACTTCTGTTGGAAAGGGGGGGGGGGACACACAGCAAATTGAAGTGTCACAAGGATATTAATAGAGACAAGATGCGACCATCAATAGCCGAGGAAAATGCAAAGCCAAGTCCGTCCAAAACAGGCTCATCCAATGGAAACGGCAGGCTGGATAGATTGTAAACAGCTGTTAGGATGCATTCCTGCTCGACCTTTTTAATGTCACCAGAGCAGACAAGCAGAATGAGATGTTTTAAGACCAAGCACAGCGACAACATTGAAATATATGTGGCTTTTGTTTTTTTTTCTGCAAGTCTTTGGACTTTAGACTGAGAGAAAGGGAGGGAGTCCGTAAGTATCAAATAAAGTTTGTGACAAAGCTACAGTAAATATTCAGCCCCATGTGAGAAAAAAGCAATTTCAGCTCTTACGGTTTTAGGCAATTTAGGTCGAGTGAGAGGAGAGAAAACGAACGCAAGTAATATTAGGAAGAAATAGGGAAATATGGGCAAAGCTATTGTGGAGAAATAAACTTCTGAGTGTCAAAGTGGGAAAACTAAATCACGATGGTGAGGGTTATAACCAGGGAGGCAAGGGAGCTTAAAAGTGGGAAAGTAAGAGTGCTGTGTATACAAGGATAGGGGGATAGACAGAGACAGAGGAGCAGAAGTATTGATATTTCCAGCATAAACACTCGTCCTAATGAACCCCGGGAGTCGGAGTGGGAGATCGATCAGAAGACAGAAGTCTGGGCAGATGTATGGAGGGAAAATATACCTCTCACCTGCTGTGAGGAGAGCGGAGGAGGGATGGGGGAAAGGAGGGAGGAGATTAGAAGATCACCAGACGCAGTGGGGATACAGAAAGGAGGGCCGAGACTGAATCCTAATGCGCAAAATGTATTTTTCATGAGAATGATATCAATAGTGATTTGGAGTTTTCTCTTTGTAGCTGGAATGAGTCGAGTCCAAGCGTACGAAGGGGTATGAGGAAATACGAGAGGAGGAGAGGAGGGGAAGCAGAATGGATAAATTGGTGGATGGATGGATAACTGCAAAGAGAAATGACAGCAGCCGGCTAATTGAAGGAAGTTCCTGGAATTGGATGTGGGAGGAGAACAAAGTAGTGGAGGGTGGTTACTGAGCAAGGAAAAAGAAAAAGAGAAGCTGATGTGCACCTGTGAGCACCATCCATCTGACGTCATTGTGGCTCATTCTGGCCCAGTCCTCAATTTCATAGTCGGGATGTGGGTTTGGTCCTCGCACCTCACGACGAAATAGAATCTGTCACCTCTGGTTATGGTTCGATCGAGGTTGGGTAACTAAACTCCTTTGTTCATGTAGTAGTTCAATGCTTTGGAAAATCAATGCTTTTTCGCAGCGATTTAGCTGAAAAGATCATTATCACTATCGTATCAGGACACAAATTAAGGAGCTGGATCTAGTGATGCTGCTGGTCACCAACTAATAGTTATAACACCGGTTACACGTCTCTCTGTGAGTGAATTAAAAAGAACAGATGTAACATCTTAAGAGCTTAAGAGATCCTAGTAGCCACATCTTTGAGCCTTGTAGAGACACACTATCTGTATTTGCCCTCCTTCCAGGCTTTGCGCTAAGCTAAGCTAATCAACTCCCAGTTCTAGCTACATAGTTAATGCACAGACACGAGATGGGTATTGATCTTCTCACCTGACTGCTTACGCCATGTGCGTAGACACTGTGCCAGGGTGAGGGTTGAGGCTACTGTAGAGGTGATGTGGATAGAAAAGCAAGAATTTGTGTTTGCGCGTGTGATCGCAGTGCAAAGCATTTATTTAAATGTTTTGTTTCCGCTGACGACAAGAAATACCTCACAACTTTGCGGCAACCTCAGTCTTCACCCTGCTAACTGAATTGTTATAAAAACAACTCGGTAGCTTCACACCTGAACGTGTGTGTTTATTTTAATGTCTTCACACCTCCACCTGACGCGGAGGAGTAATCTGTGTCCTGCAATGTGTGAATGCAAGATGGTGGGAACTCTCTCACTCACTCTCTCACTCTCTCACTCACTCACTCACTCTCTCACTCACTCACTCACTCTCTCACTCACTCACTCACTCACTCTCTCACTCTCTCACTCACTCACTCTCTCACACAGTGTTGTTCTGCGCACACACACACAGCACATTCCCTATCACACCAATTTCCATTCAAAGCGTATATGAACAAATCACACAAGTACATGCTACGGTGCTTACACACAGAAATGCACACACACAGTGCTATGTGTACACACTGGCTCACACACATACCGCAGACCCAGACAGTCTCTTATTCCTTTTATGGTGGCACCTGAGCTTGGCTTTAAGTACATATTTCATGCCACATTACCCCCCCATGGCAGCAAAGGAGGAGAAGAAAGGGGGAGACTGGGGGAGGCTAAGAGATGAAGCGAGGCAGTAAAATGCAGACTCCCTTTCTCTGCCAAGTGCATGTCTGCCTGTACGTCCGCTTTACCTCTTCTGTCCTTTCTGTTCCCCTCTTATCTTTATCCTCCTGTTTCCACTAGCTTAATATTTTTTAATGGTCGGGAACCACGATGGGTCATGGGACATGTTCCTGCTGGGTCTACATGACAAGAGTAGTTAAAGGTTTTAATGAGGCTGGGACTCAGCGCAAGAGACGAAATTTCTCATTTGGGTCTAACACTGAAAAAAAGCCTACATCTACCTTTAGCCGTCTCCCTCTCTCCTCTTTCACACTTTTAAGCGTTTTGCTCCATTTCCTCCATTTCATCAACTCCATCTCGCTCTTTCTATTTTTTTAGTTATTGCTTTATCTGTTAAAAATAATCACCAATTCAGGCTCAGTAATTGTGACTTTGCTCTTTTCATTACTTACACATACAGCATGTCCCAAATGGCAATTAAACATGTACTGTATAGGGAGGCGAGTCCATCTGAGTTGACCTATGTGCTTAAAGTTTTCTCGATTTTTAGTTGTGCTTATTAACGATTAACGTGTCTTTTGTGGGGTTCAGTAGTTCTAAAGACGTGCTGGGAAAATACTCCCCACATCATAACCCCAACAGACCTTTTTCGGAGTCAAAAGGGCACTGAGGTCTGCAGACATCTCTCGGTGTGCACCACATGTGTTCGTCTGCTTGCAGACAGAGGGCAAAGTCCTCTGACCGTATTGCTTTTTTTCACTGTTCAGTAAACCGCACTGCCTGTGTGCTTTTTACCCATTCAATTGTTTCAAAGGTTTGAGTGATTGTTGCCTCACCGTATATGCATCTTGCATGCTAAATCGCTCCAAATATGCTTGAAGAAACGCTGCGAAGTGCGACGTTCACATGGTTAAAACTAGGTGTTTAAAACTACACTCAGGGAGATTTGTAGTCAAGATCATACAATGCAATCTGATTGTTTTGAAATACAATAGCAGAGTAGAGGTCAATGGATTAAAAAAGGACAAATAATATTGCTGGAAAATCTCATATTTCATTATTTGCCAAGTTATGTTAATTTTGTCTACATTAGCATACAAAAATGTTTTGCTTGCCTAATGCATAATGGAGAATGAGTGACAGAGAGTGGACTTGCTGTGAACCTATTTCTGATGCTGTTGGGACAATAGAAACAGCATAAATTACACAAATGAAAATTAAACTGAAGCATACGACAAAAAGGGAGGTTTGAGAAAAGTCAAGTAACACAGTCTGTTGGGCGCTGCCGGCTAATGAAGAAGTATCCGGAGGACTTGGGCGCTGTCTTTCGTTAGATAGATTGCCGTGGTCTGTCTCATTGAGGGATTGGGAAGGTGATATGCATGACTGCTCAGCCGTTCTCATAAAACATTTAACGAGACTTTAAGCTGGAACCTCAGTAACCTTTACGGTGACCTCTCACTGTCTGATGAAGCTCATAAAAATAAAATTCTAAAATAGCACACGTGGATGTTCACACAGCCACGCAGGCTCACATACATGTGACGAGGCCGTCGATCAACCTATTAAAAGACGAGCGAGGTGGAACACACGGGGTCAGTGTATGGAAGAATGTGTCTCTTAGGTGTCCATTGTATAAAAGACCTTTGTTAATTAGGAGTAACTGTTTCAATGTGAACCGGGTCAAATGTACAATTAGTATTGATCAAAGCATATTGTTAGCATACAGTGGTATGAGTGGGATGACCTTGAGGTCTAATTTAAATCAATGCAGTGCGTTGCCAACACAACACTTGTAAATACAATAAAACCAATCAATAAGCAATTCAATACTGGGACAAAACTGTTGTGCTCTATCTGTGAAGACTTTCCAGAGAACAATTAAGTCACCAAGCAGATAGAAAATGACATCGCCTACATGACTATGTTACATGACATGGCACAAATCTGTGCTTAAAATGGTGCGTACGAGCGTTTTATGCACAAATTCACAAATTCGGAGTCTAATGATGGTAAGTTCCATTTTTAAAAAGGAAAACTGAATAATACTCTCATTAGAATACATGCTGCACACTTAAACATAATGCAACTATAGTTGTTATTGTCAATAATAAGTCATTTGGGGTTACAACCAACCACGGCACTATGGATTTTTTTCTCTTATGTAGTCTTTCTGCACCTACAAGTTCACATTTCATATTCTTGCACTTCTAGAATCATCAGAAGTTCGCATGCATTTCAGCATTCATTAGAGCGGTTCAAAAGTTCATCTGCACATCAATAAATCACCTCTTTACACCCCGTTCCATACTTCCCCTGCGTGGAGATACACGATTACTGAAGTACCTTGAACAAACATCCTATAGGAATTATTTGAAAAGAGCAAAGACGCAATAACTTGTTGGTTAAACAGCTATACAGAAAACTCTAAAGCGAACACTTCACAAATGAGGAAAACTATTTGAATACAAGCTGTATGTGTGTGTCTGTGCAAGGGTATTATACTGTATGTGCGTTTACCAGCCTTGAGATAGTGTTGTTAGTGTTCTTAGTTAGTTAATTAGATAATGTTGATGATGTATGAGAGCCTTTTAAGTCCAGTTTGGATCATTTGTATGTATCAGTTGATAAATATAATGTGCTTCTCTTGATGCAGATCTGGTAAATGTTGTTAAACTTCTTCATGTGAAATCTTAACACAAAGCTGCAAAAAACTATTTTCCTGGTCGTGTCCCTGAAGCTGTTACTGTTACAATGGGTAGGGAATTGTCTCCGGGCTGACGGTGTGTTATGACCTGTCATTTCTAACAGGTCAGCTTAACAGGAAAGGAAGAAACATGGCCGGAAAATACAGACAGATTTCCCCTGTGCTTTGCTGATGGAGGCCCAGACACAGTGTGGGCTGGAGCGGCGCATCATCTTTGCAGGTTCCCAATCTTTTGGTCTTGCACTCACATATTATTTACAAAACTGTAAGGTATGGCAAACCAAAGCACACACATTGTTTTGTCTTTCATCTGCAGGACACATGCAACTGAAGTGATTAAAAAAAACAAGAAATAACTTTTTTTTGTGCAAAGACCTTGCTTAGAGAAAACCTGTGTTGCTTCATCTTGTGGCTAAATTAGGCTTTTGTTGATTGCTGCAAATTCATATTCATGATATTGCCTTTTCAATGGGTGAAACCAATACATACATTCTCAAGCACAGAGATAAGGAATGCTCATTAGCTATACACAGTATGTTCTCATGATATACATATCAAAACATACTGCGTCCACTCATAAACATTTCAATTGCATTGTGTCCCACTTCTTTTTTAGTCACATTTCAACACGTCTGCTGGGGTGATAGAGTAATTGATGATATGAGCCTCTGTTATTGTTCATTCAAAGCCTGACTCACTGCCACTATGCATTGGTCTTGGTATTCTTTTACATAAGGGAAAATTAACAAACTGTTAAAAAGAGTCAAGTAATATTAAATTTGATGTGTTGTGACACATTGGAATTGCTTTCGTTTTGTCGACAACACACAAACTTCATGCTTTTATTCTTGCGCTCGATGTCAGTTTCCAGGCTCAATCTAATCACCAGACAGTAATGCGACTGTTGACAGCACATGCGAGTATTGTTTCTGCACTTTGAACAGCCAATATTCTCTCATTTCAACGTACGCTAATGATCAGTGTGTTTTAGGTAGAGACTGTAGTGATTTGTTTGTGCAGGCGAGAGACTGCGCTCTAATGATGAGCAGAGACCTTGACCTGCGTACCCAGCTTTTTGATGTTTAATGATTCTTTTCGTCCGCTCACTCCACCACGTGGCTGTTCCTGTCGTCCAAAAGCCACGCCACGCCTTACTCTCTGTCTCCTCTCACCGCAAACATTTGTGTCCGTCGCCGCCACTATATTTTACCACCCGCTTTGACTCTCATCCTGTCTCTTTCCCACAGTTAATTTTGTTTATCACTCTTTCTCCCCTTACTCTCTTCTTGTTTAAATTTCTCATTGCCAGTTCTGTTTGTAATGCTCAATCTGTCCTTCCTAATCATCCCCATCCCTCACCCTCTGTCTCTTTCTCAATAATAGAGATAATTCCACACTTTTACCTTCTCTTTTTCCAACACACAAGTCATTAAATTCCATCCTGGGCTTCTGAAACATTTTTTTTGTGCAGTAATGGGCTCTGTTCTGCAGAGCAATCAGCTGCAGAGATGTGTAAAGTAATTGCTACTGAACTATCCATCCCACTGTTGACTCCTTTGAGAAAACGTATTAGTTCCCCCTTTTGTTTCAGATTTATTCTGGAAGCCGACTAATATTGTTGAAAACCTCATATTCTCCCTCTTCTCATATGTTTTTAAATAATAATGAATGTGAACTTAAAATTATAATTCCATATAGTCTTTTTTTGGAAAGCTGATGATACGTTATCATAGTAGGTCTACCGCGTGCCATGACTGTGACTAAAATCAAGTAGTAATCCGCTATTGGCATTGATTCAGGGCTAGTTTTTATGAAATGTGCATACACAAGAACAGTGTCCTCTTTAGCATTAGGACAAAAAGAGTAGCTATACAGTGCCAACAAAATGACGGAGGAGCAGCAACACTAAAAATAAAGACGTGCATGTATTTTAAGGTGTGCCTGTGTAAAAAAGAAAAGAAAAAACAAACAGAGAAGGAAATGGAAATTTACACACTTGGGCACTGAAACTGATTTATTATTTCTGACTAACCACTGTAGCACAGGTAATTGCATCTGTGATTTAATGTGTGTGAGAAGCAGGTGTGAAATTTGCTGCACTGTTGTAGGCATGGCAATTGTTTCTATTCATAGCAGCTAGTGTTAGCGTGGTAGAGTTAGGGTTGCCAACACCATCTGATCGCAATCCAAGAGCTATTTCTGGGGAGGACTTGTCAATATCTACATCACTGTTTCAGTATATCTGCCACAGAAAGAGAGAGATTATACATCAACATGTTGGCAATAGATGTGGCACATAGCTGGCTGAAAATCGGCGTAATGTCCCTTTAAGAGTAGTGACGAGTCAGCTGTCGATGACCTTACATTTTACATAATATGTGTATGTAAATAAAACATGTGGTGAAGCAAAATAGCTCTCGGGTGCTGGTAAGGAGATCTCATTAATATTGTAACACATATGTATTTAAAGCAGTGATCAAAACAGACGTTTTTCATATTTTCTGATGCTGTGAAAAGGTCTGTTCACGTGTGGATTGTTTGTAACTGCAGTGAAATAGGTCCTCGTTTAGCTTGAGAACACAAGCAATGCTCGTTTCAGATCTATATACAAAGTATTCAATTATCTAATATACCTGTGAAGAAGCTACTTGTGTTAAAAGCCTTAAGAGTTTTGTCCGTCCACGCAGGATATTAATGGCTGTCAAGTCAACATAACAGTCTCACTTAACCTTTTCAATTTTAGGAAATCTTAACATTCACATCATGGCCTTAGGCCAGTGTGTGTGGGTGGCGAGGGAGAGCAATAGCTCCGTCTGAGAAGGACAGTATGACATACAGCCATTGGCATTGGGTTTTTTCTTAACATATTTCTCCACATTTGGAATATATTGTAGCAAACAAATTCTCAGGTCAGATCAGACTTTACGCTCTGATTCTAGTGGAGTCAATGGAGGTTGCTGTTATATCACTTTTTGGATTTGCCATTTACCTGAAAGTTGACCAAATACTCTTCTTAGCACAACCTCCTACATTATTCTTGTAACTCCAGTCCACACGTCACAGTGTGGTACACACGTGCAGTATTTATTTATGTTATAATGTCATCTGTTTCAAATGACAAGTTGGAATAAATGTTACAGTGACAAGTGTTTGTCAGGCTGTCGTTAAATTTGCTCCTTAAATGTTAGCACTTAGTAGTTGTTTAACATGCAGTTCCATACTGCCCAAAATGACAATGCAGTTTGCAACATCTAGTATATAATCTATCATTAGTGTCATCATGTCATCTTCTATTCACATTTTCATTGTATTAAATAACTTGGTGGATCTCCATGTTTTTCTGACATTTGATTTATGAAGGATTAGTGATTTTACCTCTCAGGGTCAATAGTCATTTTCCAGGAATAACGATATATAATTTCAAAGCAAAAGCTAGAGATGACATACAGTAGAGCTATCGAGCACTCACCGTTATGTCAATGGACACCTCACTGCAACATGCTGAACTGACCCTCTCTTTTCACTTTGTACCGTAGTACTTACCTTTTTATTTATAAAATGTTTTTCATGAACCATTTTTCCTGTCCATTCCACTGGGTATTAATATATCCACTGTTGTAAATTCAGTCTACTCACCACAGGATCAGGGCAAAGAGGCACGCTCACACGCTTCAGTTGAGACAATAGCAAACTGAAAAATTAGCTCTGCTCATTAATAGATTTCCTCCTCAGGCTTTTTAATGAGAAGACCGGAGAACATGACGCTAGATATTCTATCTTTGAACTGTCTGTGTTGTTGTCTGTAATAATAATAATTTAATTTACACATCATTTGTCTTTAGATTCAGGTAATCACACTATTTTAATTCTTGTAGACCACTCTGCTACCTTCTACACGGTTGATTACTCAATCCTCTTGGACATCCTTAAGCACTGGCACTACTATGGCCTTATAATCAAGAGTATGTCCTCTTCCTCTGCATCTATCTCCTGTGGAGTACCGCAAGGCTCCATATTGGGGAATATTTTATTTTCAGAAAATATAATAATGTCTCCTACCATTGTTACGCTGACGACACTGAGCTGCTCCTCTCGTTGAAACCTTATCTTCCCTGCACTGGCCTCTCTTCACTACACTCTCTGGGTTCTTTGTACTTTAATTAGTTATTTGTGCAAAACTGTTGTGTTATGCTTTTCTCGTGATATTTTATGCTTTTGCCTATTTAGTTATATTCTTATATCTACGTGTGTATTTTTCTTTTTTTTCTTTGTAAAGCACTTTGGTTAACGTTTGTTGTTTTCAAATGTGCTCTATGAATAAACTTGACTTGACTTTCTGTGGGACACACACTTTGGTTCTCTTACATTTTCACCATTAAAACCTTTTATTATCCTTGTTAATCCCTCTTGCACATGTCCAGCGTAGGCTGTAAAATGGAATTGAACAGATCTGTTCTCAGACCCTCTTTTCTTCTCCTATGACGTTCCTTGCATACCCTTTGAATGAGCCGAATTAGCTTTTCCCTGTAGCAGCAATGAGTCTGGCTCTTGTCCCTTTCAGTCTCTCTTTCTACCATCAAAACCCACTTTGCTGCTCAGCACTGATATGATTACGTTCCTTTTCAGCTGGATTTAACACTGAAGTTAGGGTATGTCGCTCTGGTAAGACTGTGAAAGGAATTCTGGGAACATGGACAGTTACATTTCCTGTATAACTCAAGACAATAAAAGCTTATGAAAAGACAAAAGTACAATCAAAGACAGAATTAAAAGTGACAACCAAGTGTGTTATGCAGAAAAGAGAAAGAGGAATAGAATTGACATTTACGTGACAGGATGTGAATGGCAAGAGAGATGAGCTACGGTAGAGTTGGGTTAGTTTGTAGCATTATATTCACTGTTTTTCTCTGTAAGGAAGTTTAAACACTGCTTTAGGCAGCTTGGGACAAAGATTTGAAAGTATATACAGGAACTGTATAGGAACTTTCTGAGGAGGGAAGAGAGACACAAAGAGAGAGTGCCAACAAGGAGAGCCGGAGAGATGGAGATTAGGTAACATTGGTCCTTTTTGTTCTAGAGACAGCTAAAAATAACTTCATTGTAGTTAATCAAAATATGTCTGTAAAGTTCACTTTACACAACACAAATCGAAAGAGAAACACAACAGCATCCTTTTAGTTTTCTGAAATGTAAACTGTAATTTGGTTTCCTCTTGAATATGTATTTGTCTGAATGGAGTCCAGCTAACATCTTGTTGGCTCAATCTTTGAGATCATAGCTATGATCGTAGATCACTGCAACCTTGTCTTCGATTTCTGATTTATTCACTATAATGAGGAAATGTTTGTGTTAATCCTATCTGCAAAAAGTCAACTGTCAATTTGTACAGTTATATTTAGGCAGCTTGGATACATATTCAAAAAGTCAGCACAGACTTGAAATGCAAATTGTTTACTTTGTGTGACCAAAACCATGAGGTTTTTCCTAATTCATATTTACCTTATCAAGCAATTGTTTTAGCAGCCGAGATGAACTGAACTACAACTACAAAACCTGACAGTGTCCAGTGTCCCATTTGAAAAGATAAAATACATACATATAAAACAGATTATACGAAGGGTAACGTTATTGATATCAACATCAATTAGCTACAACTTTTGGTAGGTTTGTCTTGACGGTCCAGTGTAGTGAGAAATTAGATAAGAAATGTGATGGGCTGTTTTCTAATATTGTTTTTTTCCAAACCAGTATGTTTCTCGATAGCTGCATAACTTACCAATGCACGTCTCCTCTAAGACTTTACTGCGCAAGAATGCTAACTAAGGCCGACATAGGACATCATCGACTTTCCAAAGACAAATCCTTCAGGCGCTGATACCAAATGAATACTGTGTTGTTTTCCTAACTTTAAAGGCATCTCTTGAGAGCATGTGTGATGTGTTTCAAGCGCAAGGCTTTGTGTCCACATGTATTTGCACAAACAACTTACACGAGGCTGAGCACTTGCTATTCAACAGACTAGAGTGCAGCTCACTG
The DNA here is from genome assembly GCA_943590825.1 of Bovichtus diacanthus. Classification (NCBI taxonomy): domain Eukaryota; kingdom Metazoa; phylum Chordata; class Actinopteri; order Perciformes; family Bovichtidae; genus Bovichtus; species Bovichtus diacanthus. The sequence goes on along the minus strand of CALSBV010010348.1, from coordinate 1,939,068 downwards.
TATCCTAATAGAACGCTTCGTATGATATCCTCTTAATGTCAAGCAACACAAGCTGTGCACACTCTGTTTAGGCAACAAACTAGTACTGTGTTTGTGACTGTGTGTGTGTGTGTGTGTGTGTGAGTTTGTGTAAATGTGAAGGCTTGAGTGCTGCATGGGTGTGCATACTGTATGTTTTCATGCAGCTGTAACTCCACCATCAAAGAGCTGCTCTACTTGATGCCTATAATACACAGGTTTGAGTTTTTGAGGAGGCAGGTTTTGAACCACCTCAGGGGAAAAAAGCCCCATGTTGAGCTCACTGACAGCCCCTCTCATATCCCATTTTGGGTGGTGACATCAACACAATACACACACACCCACACACCTCTGCATCTGTGTTTATACTCGATTTGCAAATTATACCATATATTCTACACTCTATGAACTAGGAATGCATGAAAGGCTGGCCCAGCCTGCATCCTTTTATCTGGGTGACAGCCGGGTTGCTCTTGTATTCTCACACTCTCTCTCACCACCCCCCCCCTCTCTCTTTCTCTTTTTATTCCCTTTCTCTCCTCTCCTTCCTTCATGTAGCTGGGTAGAACCAGGTAAAAGAAGAGGTCAATTATAGATTCCCACCTCACAACTTGACAACATTGTTGCACGGTAAGTCAGAGTCGAGGTGTGATAGGGGTTTCACCATGTGCCTCCTCTAGCACTAACAGTGTGGGCTGTCCAACACTCGCCAGCGCTCTCTCTGTCTTTGAAGCTTCGTATTCTCACTCTACGCAGAAAACACACACACACACACACACACACTGTAGGGCATTACAGGTCACTTTGGTACACTGCCTGCTCAAGACATTGTCATAGTAACTGCCTAACAGCATACCACATGAGGGAGGAATTATCAACCCGTAATTACAGTTCTCTCACAGGTAGCTTCTTCTGTTCATTTCTCGTACACTTTTCTTACACTTTCCCTTCCTCTAAAGGCTTTTTCATGGCTTATATTCTCATCCTCTTTACTTTAGCCTCCCTTTTTATCTCTGTCTTCACCCCTCCTGATCCCTAAAACCTTTCAAAGTTGTGGCTGACATATCAAAAATTTTCTTTCCTGAATTTGCCAATTTTATATCATGACAGCAATATACGTCATGATACACAGCATGTTCTGGAAATTCTTTTTTAAAAATTTTTTTTTATCTGATCTTTTAATTTTAAAGGGTAGGTAGGGTATAAACATAGTCAGTATACGTACAGCCATTGAACACACCGTTACATAGCAGTCAGAGAAATATATATGTTGTGTTTATGATTCTGGTATTTTTAAGCAATTCATCGTGACATTTGATTGTTTGAAATTTGATTGTTTTTCAGACAAATAAATTAATACATAAATAAAAAAAATGAAACTGAAACAACTTAAAGTGTAGAGAGAGCGGAGAAAGCTTTGACACAGCCTGACCATTTCACCATCACGGGGATATCTACTGTGAAGGATAAAAAAAATGGAATTAACAAAAAGTTAATAATAAATAAAAAGTAAAAAAAAAAGAAATTGAGCTTTTTTTCTTTTTTTCAATTCACTTAGATTTTCTAAAATCCTGACTAGAGGTCACCATTAGTGCTTTAGGAAATACTTTACTTTGTAAAATAAATACTGTTTGATGAGCAAACAAGTATAATGGTTTGCATTAGTTTTCAATGAGCTGTATAGAACAAAAAATCTGTAATACAGCACCTGGAAAAGGCAATAATTAAGAAAAGCAAATCTCAGACAATATCTAATATCGATTTATTGGACAGCATCTTAATAAAAATACAGGCACTATGATGTGCACATATTGGACACAGAAGGAGAACACACACACACACACACACACACACACACACTCCATCTCAATATACGGTTATGATCCTGTGTTCTGTTAGATGGTTATTGTGGGCACTACCTGCAACAACTAAAGCTATATTATGATTTTGAAAACATCCAGTGAAATATTGTAAAATCATGGATGAAAAATAGCGTATTTGTGTTCACTGAACATCAGCTTTAACTACATCTGTTATGGTGAATTTGCAACATTTATGTAGTGATTACCCAGAATCTCATTACATATCAATCAATTATATCTAAACCATCCCATGCTTTGGGGAAAATTACCTAAGATAGGAGCGCATTTACTCGAAATTGGGATTTCCTTTGAAAAAAGCAGATGTAAATTCCATCGCCTTCCTACAGGGCACGTTGTAGATGTTGAATTCATGTGACCAATCTGTTTACTTATGGAATAGAGCAGAAGGACATACAGGCAGAGGAAGAGAAAACTAATGAGTAAGCACAGTTGGCCTTTATCTTGGGGAAATAATGAATAGGGGAATAAAGCATTATCTATTGTCTCAAATGCAGGCACAACACTTAACCATAATCTGCTGGAGAATATATTTGATGAATTATCATTATTGGGTTTAGTCTCTTCACTCCAACCAAATTCTGAAATTATTGTGAATAATTTTGTACGTTGGAAAACCTGCGTGTTTTGAGCATAGACTGTATATAAAAAGTGGAAGCGGAATAAGAAATTATTTAGGCAACCAAAATGTTACAAAATTATGGAACTAAATTCAGCAATCTTTCAATAATCCGTGTATTTAGATCCTGTATTTACTAAATGAACATCATGCTGTATTGAAGACTAGAAACTAGCAATTGAGATCAAAAACTCATCAGAAAGCTGTTTACTGAGGTAATAAATCAAGTTAGAAGTAAGGTAATTTTCTCATAGACTTGTATACAACCGGACTTCTTTTTGCAACCAGTGCAGTCACCCTCTGCTGGATATTAGAGAGAATGCAATACTTAGAGGTTGCCGCTTGGTTTTGAGTGTGTGTGTGCGTGTGTGTGTGTGTGTGTGTGAGTGTGAGTGTGAGTGGGGGAGAGAGAGAAGAAAGAGAGAGCACGGACAATAATGGCACAGTAGGAATACACACAGTATGCTTATCACTTACCCAATTACGTGGGATTGCAAAACTAATCTACAACTCTATTAAAACAAGAGACCCTACAGCTCAGGGTTAAACAAAAACAAATTACATTAGCACACACACACACACACACACACACACACACACTTTTCTTTACACTGTGCCATTCTGTCAACCTTGTTCCCATTCACCCATGTCTCCACTGAGATTTAAGAAGAGAAGCCGTGCATATAGAGTGTAAGTCAGCTGTATAGATGATGATGTAGTGGCAAGTTTCGTTAAAAGCTGATTTGATAGAAACACAGGGCATGGTTTCACTTTCCTCCTGTCTGCTCTGGAAACAAAAAAAAACATATATATATGTGAATCATTATGAATATGTGAGTGTAAGACAAGCTCTGTTTTAGATGTGCATAATAAGAATTAGCGTTTTTCTTTTGATGTCACATTGCATTTATTAAAATCTGATCAAATTCTACAGTAAATTCAACAATCTTCAATTTGAATAAATGCTCATTTGCACACATTAACTTGAGGGATTTTACTGGTCAAATACAATCTATGTCTATGGTTGGTGTCGAAATCCTTTTTTTTTGCAGCATCCATATCCAATAAGTCTATTTATTATTTATTCTAACAGTTTGTTCACAAGACATTTCGGCAAACAAAAGGAATACACATTTGTTCATGCATACCCCAAATAACATATACGACATGAAATATTTATTTTGTTGTATTTGGTTATACTGTGATATAGTCAGTTTGTGGCAGAAGAGGAGAGTTACCACTTTAGTGCTTTTCAACAATATTGGATTCCATGTCAGGTCATGTTGTGTTCTTTTAATTTGAAATAGAGACGCATAGAAATCAATTTCAGAAAACTTCTCTTCATATTAACTGTATTTATTCCATGAATAATGGTAGCATTGCAAAAGTCCTCAGCTGAGGACCTACATCACTGTACACAGTAGTGTCTCTAGTTTACTACATATTTTATACGTGCTGCCTTTCAGGTATAGTCTTCTCCCATTGGTTGGCTGGGGCCAGCTCCTATTGGCCCCTTGTTGGCGCTTAGGCCACGCCTCTCAGCGCTTCTCTGCTCCAATCAGATCTTCTGTCTCCCTTTTAGGTGGTGTACTCTTCCGCTTCACAGTTTACACATATTGCTTCTTATTTCACAGTAGATTGGCCACTAAGTTACTTAATTCAATAGCATCTTACATATCACATATTACATCTAAATAAGGAACAATAAGGCTCATTGTAACAGTTTACATACTGATTATTCTCACAGTCAGAAGAAAATGGAAACATGTATAGGTTCCTTTTTAAAGGGAAAAAAAGTAGATTTTTCAGAAATAATAAAAAATAATACTTTTACCCATACTATAGTTGGGTCCGTGTGACCCTTAACAGCAAGGAAGTAAAGCCAATGTCAACAAAACCCAAGTAGGTGTTGTGAATGGGTCTATATATTTTTGGATTTCCGCAAATAAACACTTTTTTTTGTAGAGCTCAATTCCATATCAACATAATTCAAAGGCCCTTAATTCACCTCATTTTGACATACTTTTCTTGTAGAACTACATCCCGTTCACAACCATGAGCTCATTTGCTAAAGAAGTTGGTCCATTTCCCTGTGCCTTGGTGTCAGTCTCATGGCCTTTACCAGAGGGACAATACTTTTCTGCCACCACAATAACCTCTTTTTCTGGGGTCAAGACAGAGATTTAGTTTCTTCTCTAATTCACTTCTCTCTCAGTCTCCCTCCCGTCATCTACTACGACCTCAAATCCCAGATGGCTTTTTCTGTCCTTTTTCTCCCTCTGTATCTGTCCGTCCTTCTCTTGTCCAGCCCTTCTCCGCGACCCTTGACCCTGTCTTTTCAAAAGTCGTTTGAAGTTCCGACTCTCCACTTCCCTTGTCTTGTCAAAGAGAAGGACTCGGTGTAATTTTCTCTTAATCTCTTCATCCCCTCCTCTCCGGGGGAAGAGCTCCGTTACCTACGGATGGAGGGAGAGAGTGGAGGATAGAGAGAAGAAGGCAGGAAGAGGGACAGGAAGCTGGCCTGTGACTGCCCCCAATCAGGCTTCCCTTCTCACTCTCTTCATCTCCTTTTTTCTATCACTCGTTCTTTAGCTCAGTCTTTCCGTTTTTAGCTCGACTCAGTCACTTTGCTTGATCTTCTGATTCAAAGTGCAGAGAAAATGCATCAGATGTAGAAATGAGAAACAGAAATGGAAAAAGACCGAAAAAGTAACCGGCTGAAGTTCGTTAACAAGAAGGCGAAAGACTGCAGTCATGAAAAGATGCTAATAAACTAACATGTCAAATCAACTCTTGTGTTTTTTTTCTTCCTTTTTTTCACGTCAGATTAGCGCCACCGGTGAGTCTGATGTGGAGGAAAGAAGTGGTAAGGAAGGCGGGCGGAGAGAGGGTGGATGTGATGGACATCCGCTGAAGAGTCTGGCCTTTCAGTAATTGTGCCTGGCGCGGAGCAGAGGTCAGAGGTAAATGCCACACCTGGATATGTCCTGCTGTAATGAGTGGAAGAGGCTATGACACATTCACAAGCACACACATCCTCGGACACGCACTCACACACACCCCCCCACACGGACACATCAACGTTCTTATGGGTATTAACATGCAAATTTAATCAGCTACAAGCACACAAACATGTTGGTGTGGAGTGGGTGGGCTTTTGAAATGTGCTCGGAATCACAGATACTAGTAACCTTATCACGACTGTAATCATTAATTTCCTCCGACATTGGTAATATATTCTGATCTCTATCAGATTATTCTTGTATATTTGAGATGGAGCAGTGAAAGTTCTAATAAGTTTGAGGTGTTGACTTATCTCGATAATGAGAGACACCCGGATTTTATCGGAGACACGCCTAAGGTAGGTTTCTTTTGCCACATCGGATTAATTAGAGTTTTTACACAACGCAAATGAATATGCATAGTAAGACGTTTATTTCATTTTCATAGCAGCGGACAGCAGAGATACATTTTATGCCACATTTCAGAGAGATTAAACACTAACTTTTTTGAATGCACATGAACGTGTCTTTTGAACTCATATGTTGCAACTAATAATGTTTGTGTATTTTGTCTTTCGTGATCTCTGTCAAACAAATTGCACGTGAGATTATGTGGTGTGAAGCGCACTCCTTTATTTACCCAGACATCTAACTTCAGCCTCCAATCTTCAGAAAAGTTCATAATCCAAGTATTGGATGGAAGGGAAATGTGATTAAATGTTGAGAAGTTTGTTTTTTCTCTGGAGAGCGAATAAATAAAAACAGAAAACTGAGCAGAACAAGCAAGTAAGAGAAGTCTTCCTCTACAGAAAACACCTCTTCTCTCAGCTTCTCTCCTAGCTCGTGTCGTGATGACTACTGCGCCGTCTAGAAACTCCAATAATCTGTGGGAGTGATCATGAAGCTTCCCAGTACAAGGACATGCTCCCAGTGACATTCTCCTAGAAATATGCTGTTTTCTGAAAAAAAAATCTCCTTATAGGTAAGACTAGATCCTGATAAAGATTAAAGTTATTGACACAGCATCTTAGCCTGATTCCCAACAGCCGCTGAAACCACTTTTGCGCATTTAATGGTTGGAAATCTCCAGAGTAGCAAGGTTAAATGCGCTCCACATTTATACAGTTGTTCCTCCAGCTGCTGACTCTGAGCTCCTTCTTGACAGTCAGAAGCTCTCTCTCTCTCTCTCTCTCTCTCTCTCTCTCTCTCTCTCTCTCTCTCTCTCTCTCTCTCTCTCTCTCT
>CALSBV010010348.1:1915542-1932297 GCA_943590825.1 Bovichtus diacanthus | reverse complement strand
TCTCTCTCTCTCTCTCTCTCTCTCTCTCTCTCTCTCTCTCTCTCTCTATGCCTCGTGCTTTTAGTGGGAAAATGCCAACTTGACTCAGGAGATTAAAGAATAGGGCCACTCCAGAAGAAAAAGCAGCGTCGAAGTTGCAGATGTGTCTTGTCAGGTTTAAACACATGCATACGTGTGTGTGTATCAGCAGTGTGTTTGTGTTTGCCTGCTTTTATTATGACTTCATATGCATTGAAAAAAAAATGCAACAACCATGTGCCAGCTTGTGGGTTCACCTGTGTGCTTTAGAGTGTTTCGCTTCATCTCACCTGGGAGTTTGAGTCTGTGTGTGATCCTGACCCCCTACTGTTATAGCAGATGCCACCTCATCCCGATCCAACATATCCTCTCTCTCTCTCTCTCTCTCTCTCTCCGTCTCTCTCTCTCTCTCTCTCTCCGTCTCTCTCTCTCTCTCTCTCTCGGAGGGGTACATTAGCGTTAGGACTGCATGAACGGGGTAGAACATTGTCATGTTTTTGGTCAGCACGGCTAAGGTTAGTGAGGTGGTGGGGAAAGGTGTCATAATTAAACTAAAACATGAAGTGTTTCACAGAAGGCAGGTTTATATGACACTAAAAGACAACAAAAGCGATCTGAACTTGTCTTTCTCTTTCAAAGTGGAAGGTTATAGTTATATGTTTTTTGTTTAATCTGAAAATGTGAAATGTTTCGGATGTGCAGCTAAGCTTCTGCCCGGAGAAGGTTGGAGCGCAGCGGATTGCGGCAGGGGTCTGCTCGTGGCGGATCCGGTCCCGGAGGTTGCGGTGCCCCGCCAAGTTTCGGGTGTTTGCGGCTGCCCCTGCGGGTGGTGACCTCCCCCCGTGCTCTGACAGCACGACCCAGAAAGAGAGTGACAGTCTGAAGGAGGAAAAGATAAATCAGGCTGAAGCAGCCAAAGAAAATGTGTCAAAAAATAATCAAACGAAAAAAGTGTGAGAATGCAGGAAAGAAATGATTGAAGAAAATGAAAACATGAACAATAACGAGTCAGTGGGTGATGAGTACTTGGATGAGGATGTGTCAGATGATGAGTTTTATAAAATCTCTCAAAAAAGAAAATAATCTAGCCCCATACAGAGTAATGCTAAATCGTATATATTCACTATAGCAAGTGTCAGCTGAGTCAGAGAGTGACTTTCCTCTGACAGATTTAAAGATCTAGAGTGTCAGATAGAAGAAATACAGTCTTTAGCAGCTTCTACAGGAGATCAGGGGCATTTAGACTTCCAAAGTCTAAATGCTCAAATCCAAAAAGTTGCCCATAGTCAACCTGCTGGGCATCACAGCACAGGGGGCGCTGGTCAGGTCACGCTTCATGAACTTATCACAGATGGACGCCCCTTCTCGATTTTTTCTTTGGGTTGGAGCAGAAAAATGGACAAATGAAGATCATTCATTCTTTACAAACGGGTCGTGGCTCTGAAATCTCAGAACTGTCTGAGATCAGGAAGTTTGCTGCCGGTTTCTACAGAGACTTCTTCAAGAGTGTGTGGTCAGATAATCCAGTGGTGCACAGCAGCTCCATCGGTGGTCTCCCTCTGGTCAGAGCTGAGGACAACTCACAGCTGGAAGCAGAGTTAACGCTGCAGAAGCTGTTCACTGCCTTGGTGAGGTTACAGAAGGGCGGAGCTCCGGGGTGGATGACCTTCCTGTGGACTTCTATTAGTCTTGTTGGTCCGAGATAGGACAAGACCTGCCCGAGGTTTTAAATGACTGTCCCCAGACAGGAAGACTAACTCTGAGCTGCAGGAGGGGCCGTCATCGCCCTGTTACCCAAGAAGAGAGACCTACAGCAGCTCAAAAACTGGAGGCCAGTTTCCCTGCTGTGTACGGATTATAAAATCCTGTTCAAGATTAAGAGAGGTGTGGCGTCCGTCATTCACCCTGACCAGACCGACTGTGGCAGGCTCATCGGTGACAATGTCCCTTTAAATTGGGACGTTCTGGACCTCTCTTATTCATTGGCTACAGAAACTGGTCTTACTTCCATAGACCAAGTAAAAGCTTTTGACAGGGTTGAACACAAATACCAAATTTCAGCCGCTTTTCGGTTCAACCCAGGTCTTATAGCTAAAATCCGGGTTCTCGATGGTGATATTGCGAGTGTTCTGAAAATAAAGTGTGGGCTTAGTGCTCCTGTTAGCATTTAGACGGGGGGGGGGGGGGGGGGCAGAGATGCTCTCTCTCTCTGGCTTGTTATATTCTTTAGACGTCCAGCCTCTGCTCCACAAACTCAGGAAACATTTGAATGGTGTATGTTTCCCTCATTGCAGAATGTCTTCTAAATTGTCGGTTTATGCAGATGCTTTGATTGTTCTGGTAAACACACAAAGAGACAATTACATTTTAACTGACACTGTGAAAGACGTTGTTTTTTTTATCTCTTCTGCGAGGGTAAACTGGGGGAAGAGCGAGGCTGTGATGGTGGGAGAGAGGCTCAGGCTGCCCGGTGCCTGGACATGGAAAAAAAAGAAGTCTAAAATACCTCGGGTCTTTTTGGGAGATGAGACATACACAAAAAGAAACTGGGACAATGTCCTTAAAAAATGGAAATGGCTGTTACCAAAAATGTCATACAGAGGCCGTACCTTGATTTTAAATAACCATGTCTCATCTGCCTTGTGGCGCCGGCTGAACTGTGCTGATCCTCCTGCTTCTCTCTTGTCCAAAATTCAAAGGGATTTCATTGATTTCTTTTGGGACAAACTGCACTGGGTCCGACACGGTGTCCTATTCCTTCCCAAGGAAGAGGGGGGACAGGGCCTGGTCAACCTGGCCAGCAGGGGCGCTGCTTTCCACCTCCAGTTTCTTCAGAGGACTTCAGACTTCTTCAGAAAACTCACAGGACATTAATTCCAGATCTATTCTCTGACAGCACACTCATTTTTCTGGCACCGGATTTTAAAAAAGTGTTCTGGTCCTCTACCGAATCATGGTAAAAACACTGGACAGGAGGAGCTACCTGGGTCTAGGTACTGGATCCAGACCTGCGTGGAGGTCCCTTTATAAACCACAGACATTCACTGGAGGGTCCCCCAAGGCATCATTGCAGTGAACTCTTTTTTTATCTGACATTAATGCAGCTGTGGAGGAGAAATGTCCTTACTGCGACCAAAGCAGGCTTTTATTCTGGGTTTTAGACACACTCGTGAACAAAAACACAAGTGCCGGCTTTTAGACTTTGTTTTAGGGCAAAATGGTGGTGTATTTTAGCCGGAGGAGGAAGGTGGAGGAAAATGTCACTGTCTGTGTGAACACGATGAAGTCCGGACTGCTGATTGATTTTAGTTTTTATAAAACAGCAGGAGATCTGGACACATTCCAGCAGGTTTGGGTTAGAAGGCGCTTTGCTCTGTAACAAAGGACAAAGTTAATATTTGGAGATGTGCTCATTCATTTATTAATTAATTTATTCATGAAACGTTCTCTCTCTCTCTCGTCCTGTTCATTATGTACCTGACACGTGTCTTTGTCAGGCCTCAAATCAATAAATCTCCCTCCTACTCATTACCTCATATTTGGGCCATATACTGTATTACTTAGTGTGAATTTCGGTTGATTTTTTTTCACATCGGTTCTCGTAAAATACAAGGGAGAACATTAATCTCCCCCAAAAGAGAGTTTACTGCACTGCGCTTTAGTCGTTGAATGTAATGTGATACTAGTGGAAAGATTCAAGTGTGTGTCATAACAATAAGTCGTGATTTTCCTTCGCGTTTTAGACCCAGAGAGTCCTGTCTGCCTCACGACTGTATAGTATCTATCAAAAGGTACAAACAACACTCCCCCAAAATAAAAAAATGTAAAAAAGAAACTATGTCTCCAAATAAGACTTCCACCAAACTAAGAAAACAAATCCTTTGTTGGTTCACTTTAAAATAAATCCAAAACACTGCTTTTGGTCTTTTACAGGATATTCTGCTTCGAGGTCGCTGATGGCAAAAGGAGCAGTGTCCTTAATTATCGATGAGAAAGGCAACCAAGAATGTTTTGTTACAGATTTCACTTCTACTGTACCGCCTGAATAGTCTACTGAACATGCACTCAAGCCGCATTGGACAAAAAACACACTCGCTTGTCACAACAAGTAGTTCAGCTCGTCAGCTTTAGGGAGAACATTGGTCACGCTGCACATTGTTTAATAGTTAAATGTTATTTTAAGCCATGTGCTCATGAGTCATGAATTATATCTAGCATCTCTACTGGGTGTGTTCAATGTGTGCGCTTAGTGTGTTGCCTATCCTGTTGTTAGAAATATAATTATATATACCCTGTGCAGAACACATGCAGTGGTGTTCCACACAGTGCATACAGCAAACTCTCTGTAAACACAGAAACAGACTTACACTGCTGGTGTTGTTGATAAATCCGCACGCACATTCTTAAAAGGCTGTATACTGTACATATGCGCATGGAAAATAAGGGAGTACAATTTTTTTCCTTCACTGTGGTGATTATTGTGGTGGTATTGATTGTACAGGAGACAGCAACTTATAATAATAATAATAATAATAATAAAATGTCACACATATTGTATATGAAATAATCTTACCTTCTATATGTAAAGGCAGGAGAAATGGCACGACATTTCAGCAGCATGTAAATTGAGATCTCGTACGTGCGTGTACATGCGTGTGCGTGTGTGTGTGTGTGTGCATGTGTGTTGTGTTTTCCTCTTATGTACCTGTCAAGGTGCATCTACCTGCATATTAAGCATGTGTTTTTCTGTCTACCTTTTTCTACGTGAGTGTGTTTTCCTGTATTTGCAGCTTGTCCATCATTCAGGATGACAGTATTTGAAGAGTCAGTCCAGTATGATCTCCTGAATAAATGCAAGCGAACCAGCCTCAGTTCATGAAGCACAGACACTTATACGCACAGACACGGCGTTATTACAGACTCTGGTTGGAACAGCAATTATTGTCTCTCCATAATATTTCACTGTTGTAATAATCGCACAGCACCAACTGTTCTCTGACCCACAGAGGATGAAACTGTTGTTTGTATCAGACACAAAATAGCTGCTGTTAAATGGAGGTCAACTGATATGGGGGCAAGGAGTCTGGCATGTGTGGATCATTACGCTTCTTCTCACGGAGGCTGAGCAGGGGAAATATATTTCTTTAACCGCAGAAATATTTCTTTGAGCAGAAATCCTATACATGCAAACGTGTAAACCGGCAGGAAGAGAAGTAAGTACATTTGGGTGAAAGATTAATTTATCTGATCTGCCACTTGATTACACTGACCGGGCCTTTAAACCAGAAACCAACTTGCTTTGGGTCTGAAAAGCTATCACTGTGGTAATTATTTTGCCCTCGTCGCAACAATTAAACAAGATAAACAATAGAAATATGAGGTTCATGGTGTGGGGTATACTACCAGGAAGCTTGCACGTATTTGATCGGCCAACCCGCATGCAGCAGAAGGTGAGCCAGGTTGCTTTTTGGCAGAACAGCCCTGTGTTTTTGCTTGAGCTCTCTGTGTCGACATCCCTACTGCACCAACAAAGTGGCCTCATTTACATTAGTGACAGGCCCGATGGTCTTACCCAGTGATCCATAGTGAGATGCTAAATGCCAATTCACTGATTCCGACATACAAAACAAACGAAGAAAAAGAAAAGAAGAACACTCCACTACTTACCTAAACCACTGAGACAAGTGTCTTGGCAGAAGGCAAAAAAAAAGTGGCTCCACATAAATGGATTCTGAATTTGTAAATTTGAAGTTTGGAAAGTCAAAAAGGCCCACACAAAGGTCTCACAAAGGCACACATCAAAACAGCTTTAAGCAAACTAGCTTTGCCGAGATTGAAACTGGGGAGAGGTTGAAAGAAGTCCTTTCATGCATAACTCATCAAACCAGCACGGTTCTCTTATCATTACCCGGCAACCTAATGTTATGTGATGTCATTCATAATGCAGAAAGAGCAAAGAGAAGACAGTGGGCTTACATTTATTAATATGTATGCATTTCAGAACCTTGAAAGATGCTGAGATACTTCTAGCCAAAAACCTTAATCAAAACATGCAATATGCATACCAATATTTGTTAAGACTGCAGTATCTCATTTGCAGCAGACATATTTTGGATTGAATATATTATGTTTCAGTGACTGATAACTTGACACATGATGTATGTATTCTTAGGATGTTCATGACACTTTCTTTTGGCATTCATACATCAACCTATCCTTCACAAATCTGGGTGTGTGCGTTTCCCACTGTTCGTGCGTATTGTTTTTGTGCATATCGTCTGCACGTGTGCGCACAGGAGTTGCCTGCTGCTTTGTAATTAAAGCTGAAGTCAAGACTAATTTCCCTTACTTTGCAGTTCTGGAGGTTAATTGCAAGAGCCATGCAGCCCCTGGCAAGCTCTCTTCCATTTTAGTACTTTCCTGTGCAAACTACAGAGAAGATTGTTAGTGGTAAATGAGAGGATATGAGATGCACTAATAACACCCTTACCGTACCGGTACACCAAGAGAACAGGGCGAGGCAGGGACACTAGTTAGCCCCCGTGCAAACATTAGTGAGGGTAGTAAAAAAGTAGTGAAAAAAGGTGCTTAGGTATAGATGTATGTCTATGCCAGTTTTGTGGACAGAGTGGGTCTCGCTCTGTGTCCGAGAGGTCACTGGGGCCATGATATCACCCACAGCAGACAGGACACTAAGTGAGAGAACAGCATAAATGTAACTCTCTGCTGAAAGTTTCTGCTGAACAGATGTGTAACATTGTGCTTTTTATGTTAAAAAAAAACGTATATGTTTGTAGGTGTGAATGTATTGATTCATGAAGGATCCTACAAGCTTAATGATTTTTTGACAGAGGGATTATTTAGGACACCGGGATCACAAAGCAGTCATGAGTCTGTCGGTGTGTGTGTGTGTGTGTGTGTGTGTGTCTGTGCCATTCTCTGTGCCTGTGGGCAGGCGGAGCTGTGGAACTGACAGACAGCCGCTAACCTTCTCGCCACGAAACCCTGTGATTGACGTCTCCATGGAGAGAAAGTAGGCGGCAGGAGCACCAGATATTACTGCCGAGGTCAGGGATGAGCGGAGTGAGCAATCACTTCAATCCGTGTGTGTGTGTGTGTGTGTGACTGTGGGCAGATTTGTGTGCCCGTATCTACCTTACCATTGCAATTTCCCCCCTTGTGATTATATCAATTTAGCCAATAGATAGCACTTGCTTTTTGGCTGTAGAATTGTCATTTGATGCCATTTGAATACATTTCTTCCATCCTGTAATAGAAAATACACAGATTGAGGAATGAACAGAAGTGCTTATAGATAGATAGACAGGACTGACATACATGCATTTAATTTAAGTGGGCTCTGACGAAGAACACCGTTGACACAAACATCTCTACGGGTGAAATCACTGTGGGTACCATCTCAGTATTGTTTGGATTTTGATTGGAGCTGGAAATGTAAGTGAATGGTGAGTTGAGTGAGAAAGAAAAGAAGAAAGGCCTCGATGGAAAACAGGCTGAACATTCAGCGTTGATGTAATTATCCTTTAAATGCTTTTAACTGTCTCTTCTAATTGGACTTTCATATGAGCCCACTTCGGTCTTTTCCCATGGACTCTGGTTAGCACGAGTCAAACGTGTCATTAATGTGTGAGTGCGTGTATGTCTGAGGGGGTAGGTGGAGACGTGTATATTGTCTGGTGGTTTGAGCAAAGCCCTTCGCTGTCAGCTCATTTGTCTTTATCATACACAATCAAAATGGCCCCACAAGACGAGAGCCATTACCGTCTAGTTATTGTCAACAGCACTTTCACAACCTGACAAACACACACACACACGCACACGCACACATGTATTTATGTGTGAGCTTCAAGACGCTTTATGACACAGGTGACCACACCACCCATTGAGGCAACATGTCAAACACACAGACAGATACAGGCCAGCAGATACGTAGTCAAAACTTCACTCACTCAAAAACCTCATTATGTACAAAAATGTGTAGAGTCGAAATGTACCGCCACCAAAGTTTAATTTATTTCTAGCAGGAGACAGACAGTCAGCGTGATAAAGCCGATTCATAATTTATCAGGACTAATAGCCACCTGTCTGTGCCACTAGCTATTTTATGCTGTAAAATATGAGCTCAGAAAACCCGATGTTTTGACTGAGTCTTCTTGTGGAGTGACAGGCTGAAAACGGTTGAATTAAAAATGAACATCAGATTTTTTTTCACAATGCTTTTAGCAGAGAGGTGCATATACAGTATGTGGTGCATGTGCTCATTACAGATTGGGTCTTTATTTATGGATGTAATGGACTGTATATATGAAGTGGTAGTCACTGTGATGTCACCCATTGTCACCCATTGTTTTGGGGACTACAGTGTTGAACCCTTGAGTTTAGTGTCACCAACTTTTTTTTGCAATCAGAAGTGACAGCAGAGGGTGGAGCACAACCGAATGCTCAATAAGACTTTTTTTTAGGCGAACATAATGTTACAATTAACTTTCATGAACTGAAAACACACTGTGAAAGGGTTAAAGTTGTTAGATGAGGAGAGAACCCAGACCGGACAACACCGTAGTAGCAACCTGTCAATCACAAGGTAGCCACGCCCTGTCTATTGTCTATGTCTATTTGACACTAAACAGGACAATAATTGACAAAATGAACATCATGCTGTAATGAAGAAGACTTGAAACTATGATTGACACTATAAACTCATTAGGAAAATGTTTATTTCAGGTAAAAAAAAAAAATTTTTTCATAGACTTCTATACAACCATACTTCTTTTTTCAACCAGTGGAGTTGCACCCTGCTTGATATTGGAGAGAATGTAAGTTCAAGGCACGTCCACATTGGTTTCACTTTTCAGACTCGGAGGTTGCCTCTTGGTGGATCTGTGAGTGAGATTCAGCAGTCATCATAGTGTAAGACACGCTTCTTTTTGGTGCCTGTGGGTGATCGCAGATAGCCTACATTCCTTTCAACCAGAACCATCAGTTTAGTGCTTTGCCTCAAGACATGTGACATCACATGAGGTCATTTATCCGACTCTGTGCAGCTCCCTCTGCAGCCACAAAATGCTTGTTTTCACATATATAGTAGTCCTCCGGAAGATTATTCAAATAAAAACATTTAAAGAATTTTTAAATGATTCCATGTCATATATATATAATCATATATATGTATATATATATATATATATTTAATCATATATATATTTACAATGAGTTGGAAGTCCAATATCCAACTTTTAGTCAGTTGCTTTAACACTTTTATTTCACAAGCATAGATTTAATAAAAGATGGTAAGCGATTATGTGCTTTAGTAGATAGTACCAGTATGAGATGGTACCAAAAAGGTATGAGCATCATACTGCACAGGAAACTTCACAAGAAGATTTGAACATTTTGATCCTTTTGATGACTTCCATTCTGGCTTGCATTAAGACTAAAGAGGGTTTGTTTTATCATTGCTTAAGCGCTTTAGCTATTAAACCTTTGACCCTTTCTAACTACGGTACATCCACCTTTTTAACACCCGCGTGTCTTTATCTACTCCTGGACTCATATGTATCTGGAAAATCCGGATTTCTGATATACTCCATATGCCTGGTGAGGAAATACGATGACCTGAACTTTCAAGCTTTTAATCAAAAGTTCACGCTAAGTCTGTTCCAACACACTTGCATAATGCAGATAGTTTGACATTGCCTGTCACCTCATCATGGGAGAGAGGGTCTTGTAGGGACACACTCCTTCATCCTGTTACGGTAGTTATAAAACTGATGTTATGGCTATCAATTCATTAACTGAAATGATAATAATAAAACTTAATGACAGAAGCAAACCACTGAAATGTGTCAGAATATGCATTCCTGTATTGCCTAAAAGGTGTAAAACCTCAGGGTTTAACAGGGAGCTGGCATACAGTACATGGTGACTTGGATCATTATGGTCTTGATATTGGTTTTCAGGGACTACTTTCTCGAGTTTTAACTTAGGCAAAAGTCTCTCCCAACAGGCACTAACACAGTAACACAGAGTCCTGGGTAGGCAGAGATTAACTTGCCTCTAGACCAAGGAAGTTGTTAAATTGGCATTGAATGTACTCTCTATTAAACATGCATTTTCACTACAGGACCCCAGTCCCCAGGATCCAAAATGACAAAGTCAAGTGGAAAAAGTAATTTCATTTTGTTATGGGTTATCAAGATTATCGAAAGGGAAAGTAATTAAATTAAGACCTGGGACAAACTTTTTCTAAAAATCATTTCTGAGTCTTCTTCAATTTACTTTCACTGTCAAGTTAGTTCAACATCCCACTTTGAAGACCATGGGATCCTCAGTGTGAGTGTGTGTGTGTGTGTGTGTGTGTGTGTGTGTGTGTGTGCTAAAGAATCACCTCAATTTGTCCTCTTGCTAAGTACTTCAAAACAGCCCCATGTTCCTTGTTCCCCAAATGTGTGCGGACAATCTTAGATTGTGGTAGATATAAATAATTAAATAGGTAATTACAAAATGTAATGTGGCGACTCACAAACGTGCGCCTCTGTCCTCAGACTCTGGACATCCCCGATTTATAATTTACAGCCAGGCGGCAAGTTATTTTCTCTGCCCGACAGATTTCATCTGTGACGTGAGCAGGAGAGGTGTTAAAAATCACCTGTGACCTTCTATGCCTTGCGTGAATACACTTCACCTGCGCATAATACAGAAAGTCTGCACCTCTTAGCAAACTTTCCATTGAGTATGCACAGGAAAACAAACCAACATCAGAAACAACCAAAGCAACTGTACACACGCCCTGCTCTTTCTCTTTTAGTCTCCGAGTATTATTGCCAACAGGAATTTGTCAAGTGTCTGTTGCTGGCTGGATTTTAGCCTGCTGCACACGGGAAGTTTGCCAATCCATTATTGGTACATTGGCATCAGGACTTGGCTGATCAACAGAATAGAGGCAGTGATAAGAGGTGGAGGAGGCAGAGACACAGAGGTGTGAAGGTGACTCGGACTATGTATAAGATGTTTGCATTTGTATGTCATGTTAGGTGAATGTATTTTGGCTTAGTGCATCTTTGTATGAGTGTGCCAGATTGTATAATTGTTGTGTTTGTCTGTGCCTGTGAGAGTGCACGCCCCTGTGCTTGCTGGCATAACTTGTGCATGAAGATGAATATGTGAACGATGCATAATAATGCAATCAAAGGCTGTCAATCTTCCCCCTGCTAGGTGACTGCTCCGTCATACTGGTTGTTAATTCAAACTCTGTGACAGCCTTTATAGTCTATTTGCCTTTGTTTCGGCTGCATACTAATGCTGTTGTGAATATGAATGGTAGGTTTAGGTCACCCCTTCCCATTGTCAACAACAATACAACAGGTCTGCACTCCCTCACACTTAAGAGGGGACTTTGTAAGCAAATACATTGACACGCAGAAGCACAGACGTGCTCTCTAAGGCAATCTAAGCAAGAGCATACATGCAGCGTGCACACACACACACACACACACGCGTACACTAAATGAGGCTTGTGCTTTTGGACACCTGTTCATTATTTCTCTCAGTAGGGAACTTAGTTCCCTGCCACTTGCCATCTTGTTACACCCACGTGCATACTGTGCATCATGGGTGTTTAGTTGTATTTGTGTGTGTGTGTGTGTGTGTTTGTATATATACTTGAGTGAAAACCTATATTGTTTTCTTGTGTGTTACTGTGTGTCCATTAGATTCCATGTTTATTCTACATGCTTGATACTGCACATGCTGTATAATAGACTTCCTTTGTCCAAATGTAGTATGAAACATTGCATGAGCTGCACATGTATTGCATCATGTCACGGTCTCCATTCTTTATCAAAAGCCTTTCAGCCCATTTGACAAATTGGACGATCATCTGCAACCCAGGGTGAATGACATAAACGCACAGTACTGTGACCATACTGCATATTTCCCATACCAGTTGGGACTATATGTCAGTATCACTTCGAGAAATGGGAAATAATCCGAAAATTCTGATTATGAATTCAAATTTTTAGGGAGGCTCAAAGGATTGCCCCTCCATCGTTGTGTATCCACCGAATGAAAATAGAAAAATAGCCATAATATATTACGCACTCTTGGCAGTATATGCTCCATAAAGTATGGTTTGCACTAACCAATGCATCCACTGAAGTTCACGCCTAGTGGAGCGGCAGGGCAGCAGAGATAGAGTGCAGTAGAGGGAATGACAGAGTGAAGGCAATGGGGCAAACCACAGGGTCAGCCCACATGTCCTCACGCCACCTTTGAAAACAGAGCCAGGCAAACTGTCATGTACCCTGTCGCTGAATTTGAACCTGTTTCAAGCGTTCTTGACCGAAGACAAAAAAAGACAACCATGGAAATGGTGGCTGTTTACTACCATCCGTATGTCTTCAAGGATTACAGAACAACTTTTTAAAAACGCTAGCTTATTAACTCATCACCAATGCAGAAGTGAGAACTGTAAAAAAACAATGACGCATGATGCTCTTGGTTTGAAAGCGTACATGGAGCTGACCTCACCTCGTGACCTTGCACTCGACCGGGTGTGATTTTGGAATTGAACTCGGTGCTGGTATGAATTTGTAAAGGCGTTTCTATTAGGATTGCAGGATGAGAAATTGCTTTAAGAACTGCAGTGATTTCTGGCCTTCTCAACCCTAAATCATGCTCTGCTGAATCTCAGAGAAACACTGAACACGACTGTGGATTGTACTCATAGGTCAGTGCATTAACGTTTTACATGGTGGTCACATATAGAACAGAAACACTACATTACTTCCTTTTTCCTCTAGACATAGCAGTGACTATTGTTTCAATGAAATGAATAACAACATTATATGTTTACAAAGGCTGGCATAGATCTAAGATTTCTGCTATGATTGGCTCAAACACAGGTTGAGCCCATGTTCATTATCCTGTGGCAAATGTGGGATTTCTGGAGCAGAAAAACAGTCAAGGACTAGACAATGAGATGGAGAGAGAGAGAGAGAGAGAGAGAGAGCGAGAGAGAGAGAGAGAGAGAGAAACAAGCAAAGACAGAAACAAATGTGAAGATAGACAAAAAGCAGCAACACAAAAAGGGGCTTCTACGATAAAGAGATTCTAGTTAAATCCACAAGTTTTTTTTTAATGAGAACCATCCCTGATCTTCTCTGCCTCATACAATCCTCTTCTTCTCCATCTCCTCCTCCTCTGTACGGGCTTTAAGATACCTGCATTATACCAAGCAAAGAGGATTTTGTTCAGGGATATTGGCTTATGTTTAATTGAAGATGGTACAATTAAAGCTTTCTTGGAGCAGCGAGGAAAACGATCATGGATTTTGTGAGCAGATGAAATATATATCGCGATTAAAAGTTGAGAATATGAGATACTAGGCAAGAAATGAAATGGATTAATCTATATCATCAAAACGTCTATGTATGTGTGGCGTATTTGCTTCACCTTGAAGCAGCAGCAGGCTGAACAATCAGATATTTGATCTGAGCTTAGAAGGAAGATTTAATCCCCGGAACGGTGAAAAGGTTTTCCCCTAGTTGCATTTATGCAATTTTGCCTTCTAGTGCAATTCTATAGAAATGTATCACCGCAATTCCAACACCCGGGCCAGGATTAGTGTGTGTTGGTATCTATTTGTGAGCATTTGTGTGTTGCATGTGTGTTCGTGTGTGTGTGTGTGTGTGTTCATGTGTGTGGGGTCTGGAAATCGGTCTGGTCTCGTTTGCGAATAAAGCGGCAAATACCTCAAAGCAACTGTCAACACGACGTGTGAGAGGGCTCTTTAGAAAAGATGGAAACATGAAATTCCTTCTTGGTGTAGAACTCCTCAGGGCAGACGGTACACACAAACAGACACGCACTCGTAAACCTCGGAGATAGACGAAGTCTGTGAAGCCACGCAAATATTAAAAACCTTAATGTGTGAATACTTTTCTATATCCATGTCATTTCTGGGGTGAGAAAGACATAAAGGTCATGCCATACTTACAGAATTACAGAATGAACCAAAAAGGGTGAAAAACATAAAGATATTGATGATAAGACAGGGTAGCTCATGCCTGTGACGTAACATGAGCGCTTGTGTTACAGCAAATGTTTTCGTAACAAGTTGTAGACTAAATAAATCTGCAGGATGTTGGAGAGACTAGAAGTGAGAGGCACGGCATCGTGGTAACCAAGGCGATACAACGGAATGAAACGACCACTTTTCTTGCAACACTAAAAAACAAAAAATAGTTTTCATGGGTACAACAAGTCATGTGCATACTTTGATATGATGAACTATAGTGAGTTTATATTTCACTCGTTATTTTGCAGGGCGAAATGTTTGTCACGTTCCTCTAATTGGCTTGTTAAGACTGTCAGCATGTTTATCTTGAAACAATGGGAGCCCACTATCCTGCTTCCTTTCCTTTTTTTTGTTGCTCCTTCCTATCCCTGTCCACTGACTTCTCTCCTTCCACTGCATTTAAAAAAAAATAATAAAAAAAGGCCAGAACTTGGTTAAAGGGATGGACACAGACCTTGAGGCCATCTGTTCCTCCTGATTAAAGGGGAGTGTAAATATCTTTCTGGCCAAATATTGATATCAATTCAACGAGAGGTGCCATCTTGTTGCTTATCTGAGCCAAAACTGTGCGTGTGTGTGTGTGTGTGTGTGCGTGTGCGTGTGTGTGTGTTTGTGTGTTTATACTTTTCAATATCTGTCCGTGTCTAGCCATAAGACAGACCCATGGGCACTGGCGGTGCAGACTCATCTCATCTTCTCCACCTTTACTCTTCTAAGTCTGCGTTTTCATCATTCAAATCACTGTGTATGTGTTTGTGTGCGTGCCTGCCTGCCTGCGCGCGTGTGTGTATGTGTGTTAGCGTGTGGGCAAGTGGTATTTGTGTATTTCCGTCTGCCTCTGTGACTCTGTTTATGCGTTTATGCATAAAACATGTTGATGTGTGTGATTTCGCAGCTCCAAAATGACAAGGTGGCCAGACTGCTATCAGATGTAGTCAGTCCCCGCCTGAGTTGGGTAAATAAGAGGCAATGGAGGAGACAAGGAGCCAAGACTAAATTCTCTGGTGGCCTCACAGCACTGGCCTCAGCTTAAGCATCTCGCCAGCCAACATATCCACAGCATAATGAGTTAGAATCTCCCTCGAGTATTTGGATAAATCTAAACACACAGTGTAAACTATTTGTATGTGTTTGTGTGTGTGCGTGTGTGTGTGTGTGTGTGTGTGTGTGTGTGTTTGTGAATGAGGTTCCTCTCCCAAGAGCACTTGGGTAAATCTAAATGCAGCTCAATGGAATAAGAGGATTTAACTTTTTAGTTGTTGTTGTAATGAGCTGTGATAAACACCAGCAGATAAGTTTCATGTTGGACACACACACTCACACACAAACGATGGAAAAACACAGGATTTACATTGTCAGTGATATCATCGAGATTTCCCGTGTGCCGTGATGACTGCAGCAGGAAGTGCACAGGCCTTGTTTATGGTCCCTCTGGGCGGTAGGAGAAAGAAAAAAAGTGTGAAAAGCTAACAGCTCAAACCACTGCTTGTGCTTTAAATGAGATTTCATTTCAATTTATTGTCCCTCAAAGCAACTCCACAATATAAAGTCCTGTAGAGCAGAGATTCTCCAACCTTATCTGGCACCTCACAGGGAAGACGACCAATCATAACCCTAACACCCATTAAGCATATATGTTTACTGACATTTGTACTCTTAGATGCAATTGGAACAATTTCTATTCTAACACTTTTCAACTGAAATACTTAAGACATTTTATTTTATTCAACTTGACAGCATTAACACTAAGTGACTCATTAATGACAGATTGACGTGATGTGTCACAATCATATGAGAGTTTCTTAATGGCCCAAAGTTAACGTAGGTGGGAGTAATAGACACGGTTCCCCTCTGTGCAGTAGATATGCACTTTTTGATGACACAGCAAAATGTTATAATTCATAGAAAATCATTGCAGACCCCTTGGCAGTGTGCCACACCCCCCACTTTGAGAGGAATGAGCGTCACTGTCAAATACAACTTTTGGCAATGTGCTTGAGGATTCCATTTAATTATTTCACAAAATGATTTCACGAAATATCAAATTAACAAACTACAACACAGTGGAAGTGAGTTAAGTGCTACAGTAAAGGCTGTCTGCTACATTCATAAAATACTCTCTGATTTTAGCGTGAGTCCAGGCACAGAAGGCCAATAGATTATCAATATGTTCAATACAGTATATGCAAAAGACACTCAAAGGACTCTCACAGACAGTAATCACAGACACTCACAGACAGTAATCACAGACACTCACAGACACTGACAGACAGTAATCACAGACACTTACAGACACTCAGAGACAGTAATCACAGACACTCACAGACAGTAATCACAGACACTCACAGACAGTAATCACAGACAGTAATCACAGACAGTAATCACAGACAGTAATCACAGACACTCACAGACACTGACAGACAGTAATCACAGACACTCACAGACACTGACAGACAGTAATCACAGACAGTAATCACAGACACTGACAGACAGTAATCACAGACACTCACAGACACTGAGAGACAGTGATCTCAGACAGTAATCACAGACAGTAATCACAGACACTCACAGACACTGACAGACAGTAATCACAGACACTCACAGACACTGAGAGACAGTGATCACAGACACTCACAGAC
>CALSBV010010348.1:1887567-1915442 GCA_943590825.1 Bovichtus diacanthus | reverse complement strand
TCACAGACAGTAATCACAGACACTGACAGACAGTAATCACAGACACTCACAGACACTGACAGACAGTAATCACAGACACTCACAGACACTGAGAGACAGTGATCACAGACACTCACAGACACTCACAGATGCTGACAGACAGTAATCTCAGACACTCACAGACAGTAATCACAGACACTGACAGACAGTAATCACAGACACTCACAGACACTGACAGACAGTAATCACAGACACTCACAGACACTGAGAGACAGTGATCACAGACACTCACAGACACTCACAGACGCTGACAGACAGTAATCTCAGACACTCACAGACAGTAATCACAGACACTCACAGACACTGACAGACAGTAATCACAGACACTCACAGACAGTGATCACAGACACTCACAGACAGTGATCACAGACAGTATTATTTTAAATGTATTGAAACCATGATTCTCTTTATGATTGTTTTATCATGCACCAAAGACAAGAGAAATACTTCTGTTCGACTGGTATCTTCTCTGATATGAGAGCTTGACCCTACGTACAGCATTTAGATGTCAGTAGCAACTCAATAATTAATTATTGACAATTATCACAATTTTCATGAAGAAAGCTACTATTTATTAAAGTTAATCACATACTGTACATGGAGCCTCCTTTGAAGAGTCTCAGAGCTGCAGCCATCTCCTTTCATTTACTAACCAGACAATCTCCTCCACCTTGTCTCCCATGCTCTTTATGATCAGAAGGTGTTGTACAAGGAGACCGCCAAAATTACCATCCTGTGAATGATTTAAATCCACTCAGCTGCCATCAAATACCTTCCAGTTACCCTCAGTCAGGAGCATGTTCGTTGTGCACATCGGTGTTTGTGAATACATATCCCTTTATCAACGTGCGACAATGAATTTCCACGAGAGTCGGAACGTGTGTGTGCGTGACCATGCAGCATATCAGCTTATGATGTGCAATAAACCATGGGTTCCCCCAAGGCACCAATGTGTTAATAATGGAATACTTAGCTATATTTCTGTTATATATTATTAAAGAGATTATAGACACACTGCAGGGAATGACTAAGTGAAAGAAAAGAAGTGTGGGAATGTTTGTGCACGGTGTTCACACTGTACATATTTGTAAAGTGCATAATTGTGCGAGCACAGGTACCTTGATTCCTGTGGTCCTGTGTGCGTGTGTGAAAACATATGGTGTGTTAGTATGTGTGTATCAGTGTGTGTTGGTCAGTTGGTAATCTACACACATTATGCTGAATGTGAGGACCGTGGGTTGCAAATCAAAGGTGTTCGACGAGACGACGAGTTGGAAATGATTGAACATGTGTTTCATTGGGATACGAAACATGTAACTGCAACAACAAAAAAAACAAAAAAAAAGGCATTTTAGAACATGTGACAAGAAAAATAAAAGCGTTCTACTAATATGATACATGCATGCATATCTGTGATTATTATTCATTATTCATTTAGACACAGCGAGTCTGCTGTGAGCTGTATGTTAAACTGACTACACTACGGTGTGTTCGGTTAGACAAACCTTTGAAAAAAGGCTTCTCTCACTGTGATGTGGCAACACCATGACACACCTGACAGCTGACTGAATGAACTACTTCGCCCCTTTTTCTCTCTGCATAGTTGATTATCATGCTGAGAGGTTGACAACTGAGTTTAACGACCTGGTTGATTAAAACATTATACGTTCAATCAGTAATATCTAATGCAAATACACGATCCTCCGAAAGCTAATCCGATATCCTGCAGTGGTGTTTTTTTGTCAGTTTCCAACTGTTAAAGGCACACACACTGTATGTGAAGTGGCACGTGAGGGAGGAAGCGGAGTTGATACGAGATGTATAAGGGAACGGGGACCTGGAGTAGATAGGCCTGTAATTGTAATGTAGCAGGGCCGCATGGCAACATTTGATCGGAATGATGTTAAAAGCAATGAAATTGACAATGATATTCTTTATAATGTTTTTCGAGCTGACAGAAATCAATTGATCGTAACATAGCTGGGAAACCACTCTATTGGCAAAGGAAATGACCTCTTATCTTTTAATTTCTTCTATAATTATTATTGGATCATTCTATATATTTTTGAAAGTCATTATATATTAGCATTTTTTGTTTGAAACATTGTTTGTTTCCACAGCACCAGAAGCCTCGTTTAGTCGTCTGCTAAAAACAAAATATCTTTTTAGAAATGCAAATAATGGTTCTTTTATCGAAGCTCTACCGTACTACACAACACTCCACCTCTATTGATGATGTTTCCTATCCTATTATGTGTGTGTGCGTGTGCATGCGTGTGCGTGTGTGTTTGTGTGTGTGTGTGTGTGTGTGTGTGGGGTAATGATGTGCCTTTATCTCCTCTCTCCACAGCCCATTAATCCTGAGTGTGGGACAAGCAGTCATTACATATTTAACCCGGGTCACTTACTGTGGATGCCAGATAGGTGCTGTCACTAACACTGTGTGTGTGCGTGTGTGTGTGTGTGTGTGTGTGTGTGTGTGTGTGCTTGGAATGTCAAAGACAACATCCATGTGCACACGCATGTATGTGTAGGAATGCAAACATTCACCTAACTTTAGCACATGCTGTTTTTGTGTTAAAGTCTCAGCAATTCTGAACAACTGTGTTTGCATAATTCCTATGTGCGTGGATATAATATGTAAAACCTGACCTTAAGATAAAACCCTCAGCTCAAGCGTGCCTAATATTACCCTCCACCACCACAGTAGGTTCAAGATAAATTTCAGCCTCAGAGAACAGGTGAGGGAGGCGAAATACGCATTAGGGACATCACCAACCCTCTCAATATCTTCAATCTTTTTACTTTAAATTGGTCAAGTAGGAATAAGAATAACTCCTTACACTATATATTTTCTTTAATCCAAGTGCCACTCATACTGTCAGAATTCAGCAGTGCTAATCGGCAGTTCCATCAAGGCTTACTCCAAGCATATAGAATTCCTATGGATTTCCTAACATTTTCCCCGTCCTCTTGTCAGCCTTCCCATGCTATTTGTTCCAGGCGACTGGATTTTGCAGATCTGGGATTAAAATGCCGGATTTCCGTGGTAAAGTGGCGGGCATTAGAATTCAAGGGCTTACAACTTTTCTTTTTTTCTTTTTGCAGATGAGTTACCCTGGAAGCTGATAACCTTAAGAATCCAATTTAGAATATATTTGACTTTTATTTATCTCTCCACATGATTTTCCTTTTTTTTGTTGTTACTTCTTAGACCTGCCACATGTATGTTTTTCAGCATACCTTTGTGTCTGTGTGGGTGTGTGTGTGTGTGTGTGCAGCTCAAGGGCTTGAGGATGGTCTAATATATTTAGCTACCAAGGGAAATAAAGAGCTAATACTTGGGGTCAGACTAATCGCCTGAAAACAGCCTCTCACTTCGCACTTTATTTTCATTTAAGCCATCGATGAACCCACACAAACGCACGTGAGGGTGTATGCACATAAACAATCACACAACATGTACACTGAGTAGGGCAGAGCAGTTTCTTCGAGTGTGTCCTTCTAAATCCCCACTGGTAATGTTTTTGCACCTCTGGCATGGCATAAAGCTACACACCCACTAATGAACACACAGACACACACACACACACACACACACACACAGCCTTCTTCCTGTGCCCATGCAGGCTCAAAGTCAGTGAATCATCATTGCATTTAGGACTACCTCAGGCTAGCCTGAGGTTAGCATACAGCTAGCACAGCCATGGAGTGACAGTAATTGCGACATGATTTTTGTTCTCCTTTTTTGGTGCCTGTGTTATAAATGAATGCAGTGACCCTGCATCTGTCATATCACATTTAGAGCAGCTAGGTAGAAACACAACTCAGCGAACACGAGGCCTCCGGACAGACCGAAACCAACTGATGGCAACGCCTGTACAGCTTGTCTGTGTTGGTACGCGTGGGTTTCGAGACATGTTGTTGAGTGTCTGTGCACGTGCTCGTACGTACAACTGTGTTTGACACTGAAATACATCCACAGATACTGGATGGGTTGCCACGAAATGTGTTCCAGACATTCAATGTTGCCCAGAGGAAGAACCCTAATAATTCGATGGTACCGCTGGCTTCTCCTCTTGTGCCACCAGGTTCCCATGTGTGGTTTATTTAGTGAAATGTCTTGACAGCTTTTGGATGAGCGCATGACATTTAGGATACACGTTCATGTTCCCCTCAGGATGAATCATAAGAAACTTTATGATCCCCTCACTATCTTTGCACCATCATCAGGTCAAAATCTTAATTTATGACTGAATACCTGCAAAGCTAATGACATTCCCATGAGCCTCAGCTCTACTTTGGGTTTAGTGCATTACATCGTACCATGCTGAGATAGAGAACATACTCAACAAGTATACCTGCTAAAAATCAGCATGTTAACATGGTCATTGTGAGCATGTTAGCACGATGACATTAGCATTTAGCTAAAAGCACGACTATACAGCCTCACATAGTGTAGCTCTTAGTGTGGCTGGACAGTATTTGTCTAGTTTGCATTTATCTTCTTGGAGTTTGTGCACAGATCTAGTAATCTCTACTAACTGCATCATTTTAGTAATCGAAATAGAAATGTTCACCTGTAAAGTAAGAGCTTTGGTTTAGGAATATACATGTACATACATTGTATGTAGCACTTAAATTGTTTATCTTATTTGAAGCTAATGGTTTATATCCATTGTTTCTGTATGTTGCACTTACATTGCTTTGGCTTGTTTGAAGCTATCGTACTGCACTTAAAATGATTTCCCCTATTCGAAGCTGACATACTTGCAACATTCTTGCTGGTCGGAGATGTATCCTCATGATTGTATGCACTTATTGTGAGTCGATTTGGACAAAAAGCGTCTGCTAAATGAACTGCAATGTAATGCAATACATAAGTATTGATCGAAGGTTTAGATTACTCAAACACACGTTGAAAGGGTCGGAGAATCCATGTAATCACTGACAACCCTCACAAGTCTAGTAATCCAACGTGTATGTGTGGATGCTTTTGTTTTACAGTCAGCGTCTTATCCCCCAGGACCTGCATCCAGTATCAGGATGGCTGCTTCGCTGGGAGTGTCACTGACTATCTTCTTCTCCACTAAACCTCACAGCCAGAAGACAGAAGAGAGATTTACCGTACTGGGGAGAGAGGCGAGGGGACGAGGGTGAGAGTGTGCATTAGGTAAAAGATGAGAGAGGGAAGAGAAGGAAAAGAGACAAGAGAGCTGGGGGTAGAATGGGAGCTTGAAGGCAGGGAGCATGAAAAGAGGGCTCCAACCCTCTGTTCTCTGTTAGTATGTTTAGGGATGGATTCATACATCTCTCTCACACACACACACACACACACACACACACACACACACACAGGAATCTGTCCACTTCATCACTGTATTGTGTTGTCTGTCATTGATTCCATCATGTTCATTGATTTCATCACAGTGTACAGAGAGCTGTGAGGCATGTCAGTGTGTGTTTCTTTGCACTGTGTATTTGTTTTCAATGTGTGTGCGTGTGTCTGTGTAAAAGGACTTTTTTTTTTTTTTTTTTTCTTCTAGCGTGTGTGTGCCTGGGTTTTTTGTGCTGGATTGACAGCTTGAATGAGAAAAGACAGGGCTTACAGACAGGTTTTTAATTTTTTTTAAACATTTACAGATGTTACCAGTCTTTCTAAATTGACATAAAGCAACACAGACACAGACTATTAACAACAAGAGCACTCGCAGACCTCCTTAGAGGCCGTTTCCCTAAGTGTATAACTACATTAAAAACTAGAATGGTTGGGTTTATATTAGTATTGCTAACTAGACAGTTTTGAAATGACGTTTTCTTAAATGTCTACTGTTGTGGTCAGTGATGAGAACGTGAAAAGATCAGAATCAGAAAACCTTTATTCGTCCCACAGCGGGCACAATTCAATCTAAATATCTGCTGAACATGAACTTGATACACCAAACATTCTTGTATGAACATAGGGACTTGGAAATACAGCAATCCTTTGTGGTGAAGGGTCCCAAAAGTAGTTTTCCACCTGAATCGTCAAAAAGGAAAAAAAACAAGTTTTTAAAGTTTCACTTTTTAACTATTCCTGTCAGCGGAGGTGGGCGGCCCACCATTTTCTGGAGGACTTGCATCGCAGTATCAGTAACTGGGTGGGTTGCTATTCACCTCCATCTCTCCGTTTGAAGTCAACAAACTATGAAGGATGACTCATTTGAAGCTAATGCTGCATTGAATCTACCCCATTTGAATCCAATGTGTTTCAAAGCATGTGTCCTTTGAAGTCGACACTTGTCCCCTCCGAGGCCACACTTCTCAGAGACAGTCCTCTCTGAAGTCAATGCGTGTCCTATTTGGAAGTCAATGCTTGTTAAAGGATGGATAGTAAAGGAGCGTTGAATGCATGGCTGAATATTAGTCTTTTGGTTGGTTGCTTCCTAAACACTGGTTCCTTTTAGCTGTGCTCAGGTGGGAATCGTTTCCAACCCTCAATATGTTGGCCTTGCTTTTGAGTGTCGTGGTTTGGCGAACTGAAAGTGTGTGTGTGTGTGTGTGCATGTGCAAGTGCAGCTGTATGCTGACCGGCTGTAACCCAATGAGCTTAACCACTCAAAACTATTTAGCCTACAAGAGAAAATGTCTCTAATAGACACAAGAATCTTCTCTAAGAATGGTAAAAACTCAACGACTGTCCACTAAAATGACTTTGAAAGTAGCCAAAGAGGAAAAGCCAAGACATTAAACTAAAAACCACACAGCCACCATGTGAATTATTATATGCACATATGTATTTTGTTTTTTTTGTACATGACATTAACTACAAAGCTTTATAAATGTCTCTTATTTGTGAACTTTATATTATTCCATCATCTCGTTTCATTTTTGCTAATATTGGTTGGGCAAATACATACCCCTCCAATCTTCGGAAACTTTATTTGCTGCAAAAATACGATTTGTGAGAGATTGGCAACTTTAGAGAGAAAGCTATCTTATTATTTTTTAGTGTTTTTCTCCTTAAGCTCCTTGAGGTCCCCTCTCTTGACCTCTCCTGTCAAATTAAAACATGTTCATCACCTGGATTTTATGCAGTCGTACTTATGTGCAAATAAAAAAATAAACATTATCGGGCAAGTGTATTGGTTTCTTACCTTTGTGAACTTAATCCTATTCAACATCTCCTTTTTGTCTGCAACTATTCTGTAGCTTTTAAATATAGAAATGAAAGTTGATATGAATAATAATGCAGTTTTTACATAATACTAAGTTTTTTAATGCTAGAATATTGTTGTGAAAAGGCCTGTAGAGCTATTTAGTTAAATGACTCAGACATGTGCAATTTGATATTAAGCAAGTTTATTTCAAGTTCTTGAGTTACTTCTCTATCAAATCAGGGAGGCTTATTAATGAGTAAACACTTCAACCTTATTTTTTTTTTTGCCTTTTTCAGTACTTTCATTCTGATTTATTCAAAGATGAATTTTGCACTTTTTGGCCATAAATACTTAATTTTCACATTTCGATTTTTAGCTGCTGCAACACATTTTTCAACAACCAATAATCTTTATTTTTTTTCAGTTTCAAAAGGTTCAATGTTGGCATTCAGTATCATCTCCGTCTACAATGAGAGGATTGTGAGAGATTAGATTGACTTTTCTACAGTTACTTTATGTTTGATTTTTTTTTCTGTTAATGTACGATCATTTGTGTAAGAGTCTATAGTCTATATCTATATTTCTGTAGTCACACGTGTGCACATTTGTTTGTACATGCTTAGAGTAACGACCGTGCTTTTTAACTATGACATCATGCCCTCCTATCTCCCCCATCAGTCCTGAAATGCACATGTTTCAAATGGGAAATAAAATGTGTTTTCTTTAGAATCACTATATTACTTCCAGACAGGTGCACTCTGCCATTTATGTGGTGTATGACTCACACACTCACAGACACACCAGCAAACATACCAGACAACATCAGGGGAATGCATTAGCATAGGTCTGATATTAACTAAAGTGCTTTTGCCAGTGAGACTTTTGAAGAATGAACTCGGTTAATTGCTGGTTTCTTAATGAAACCCCCAATTTATTTTCACATTCGCCGTAACAGTGATCCGAGCAGGAAGCAGAGCAGGCACTCGAAGGTAAAAAAAGAGAGGCAGGCAAAAAATAGATGTGAGGAGGCAAAATAAAGCAGATAAATAAAACCTTTGCATTTTGGATTTTGTCACATAGAGAAACAAGACTCCTTGCGCCTTTTGATTATACACACCAGGACCTGCATATCTGTTCTGACATGAGGGTATTGTCAGGACAAGGTGGTTAAAAGATAGCAAGAGAGAAGGGAGGGAAAGAAACAGCCAGACAGACAAAGAGAGACAGGCAGACAGGTGAAAGTAAAAGAGAGGAAGAAGGACTGTAACAAATCGTATCTCAGAAAGGTATGGCTCATCTTTTTCAGAGGGAAAGGCAGAAAAGAAAACATGTTTCCCCAAGGTAATTTTCCGGGATGCTTCAGCGCAAATGTTATTTTCCAAACACGAACAAGTGAATTAAAGGAAAACAAAAGAGCATCCTCGCTGTAAACAATCTGTTTCCGTGTCCCAGCAGAGCAGAGCCTTGCACCTCCCTCGTGCCTGCTTTGATGGTGGCCATTTGAAAAAAACACGTCTATTTGCTTTGTGCTCATTCCTTTGCCCCTCAGAGATGAGCTGGATCCCTCCGTGTTTGTGTCACACTTCTCCTAATTCTCAATCAAAACCAAAGTTGGGAAGATTGCGTCAAAACTATAATCAATTACAAATGACGTTATTAGACCTACTGATTCCTCAACATCAGAAGTAACTTGGTACATTATTGAGTACAATACTTTACGTTTCAGCACGGCTCTGTCGAAGGTGCCTTCTGACAACTACAAAGCCACCGTACGCTGGAGGTATTGTATTCTAATCAACGTACCGCACACAATAATTGCAACAAACCACCTCCATGAATGCTGCTGGATAGACATTGCCACAGCCATATACAATGAGTCATGTTGAAGCCTGTTCTCACTCCCAGGGCATCAAGTACCGACACTTCGGCAGTGGGCATGTTGATATACACGTACGAGGCGCCCTTTAGCATCCGTATGAGACGCAGCAGGCTTTCAACTAACTCCAACGTACACCTATATGCACACCTATCCGCATCATTATTTGACGTTCTGAGCACCGGACACGGACAAGCCCGCTACGTCCTTAGCTCGTTAAGTTCACGCATGATGTTATCTTCAATGATTTGGGCTCTCACTCCGACAAGCTTTTCCATCAGTCTGTATATTTCGTGGACCGACAGCACACCCTCAAGTTTATGAGTCACGTTGAGTTACGTCCATAGCTCACTTTAACCCAAACCATGTTGACGCCGAAACAAACTATCAACCCTTGTGCGTCAAAGACAGAATGCAAAATGCTGCCCCTGGCTTCATTAAAGTGAAGCCCAAACGGCAAAATATGACGAGTATGAGATGGGTCCGTCCGTCCGTCTATTGATACACAACGAACATACCTTCTTTGTACGAGACCCCTTCTCTGCTTTCTTCCATTCATTCCCTCTTCTCAGTTTCTGAGAGTCACACGAATCCACTTGTGAAATTCTGGCATTGTCTGGCCAACAGCTGTTACCTAGCAGAGAAACCAGTAATTATGAGTAAGTGCTTGCTGCTTCTTATCAATAGCTGTAATTATAGGGGACAGTCTTGAATCGCAGTGTGTGGAAATCACTCTTCTGGACTGCGGTGACACTCGTTGTAAATCTCCATTGCCTGTTACCGAGCCTCACACATGACTGTCGCAGGTTTTGTAAGCTGAGGCATCCAATCATTGGTGGTACAGCGAACGATCGGTTAGGAACAGCAGTTAAAAGACTTTCCCGCATGGCAGTTGGTTATGGGGCTTATGACTTTAACACCTGATTATGTTCCTATAAAGTCAACGTAATGACATGCAAATTATTCCAAACTATAATCATTAGTACGCTTAGTACATTAGTACACAGACATCCAGCAAAGCATCAATAGTTAGCAGTAATCTCGTAAGCAATCTCTCAGAACAATCATTAGCATTACTGCAAATAGGAGCTGGATACAACAAGCTAATAAGCACGTCTCACTTTAATTGTTATTTGGTGTCAGTTTTGACCTCAGCCAAGAATGAAACAATCCAACTGTCCTCTCAAGATACTGGATTTGCAGACAGTGCAGACGTCCCTCTGTGGGTTTGGGGCTTTCACAGGATGTTGAGCCCAATGTTTAAACATAACAGCAGATGTAGCAGATCCTTAAAATATTTTAAATAATGCCCATAAGCAGGTACAAACACTACATTTAACGTCAGTGACGATTTGAGCTGAAACATGCTTTTTTTTTTCTTTTTTTTTTTTTCTTACTGTTGTAAATTACTGTAGAGTTTCTGCAGCAGAATTTATTTCGCCCGCCAGATGGAGATTGAGATAGGGTGACAGTGATGAATAGTGGTACTAGTCTCACAAACTACCTGACAAATTTCCATTTATTCGTGGTGACGCTTCAGAAACTCTCATTCACCATTCCTCATTAGTACATTAGGGTGGGACACATTGTTGTCATAGCACATCCAGCAGGGCCATATCATGGCAGAACACATTTATGAGGACACATCTTGGCCTTTTCTCTCCCTCAACAGTTGCTTTAAGCATGCCTGGCGGACGGGTACGTTTAAGGAAGACATCTCCACCAGCTGCAGGGGTGTTGTTCTGGATCTGGACTGTGCAGTCGGCAATTTAGGACTAAAGTTACATATTCATTTTCAGTTTTCAGCAATGCAGTCTGCTGAGGTTTGTTGATTGGTATACGATACATTCCAGAAAAGTGAAGCATTTTAGTGTGTGTGAGAGGAGCTGGCCTTTTCAAATTGACTTGAAACTGGCATCTCACTCAATCTATTGATATCAATTGATGTTAAAGTACTACTTGAGCTGAAATACCGGCAGCTGATATTGAAGTTGAACTTCCGTCTGCTACTCTGTGTTCACTGGAGTGCTGTTAACAAGATGCAGAACTGTTTGGATGTTAAAAGGTTCCCGTGGGTTTTTTAAATCAAGAGCATCCAGCTGTCGGAGGACCTAAATGATCACTCATATGCACACATGTGTTTGTGTATGTTCGGGTTATCTATGTAGTAAATTGAAGTTCTGATTTTTCCAGATTTTCCTGATGTGACTTGTTACAGGACACGTCACTGTTAGCAAATTCAGATACTTGTAGAAATAATTTAAAAAAAAAACTCAACGGCTTTTATTTATCTTGACTGAAAAAAATGTCCTTTGTTTTTAAAAAAAAGTCTTCATTTTTCATGTACAGAATATTGTGTTTTATTTTTATAAGAGGGTCCCAACTGCCTTGTTAATGTCTCATGCTCTTCTCAGATAGTCTGACTCACCGGATGTATTCTGTGGGGATTAGCTTGCCATTGGCCACTATCTCTGCTACCTATCATGCATGGGCACCGTCGCTGCATCCTGCGCTAAGTGCCACCCATGTGATTGTGATTGGTTGAAAGAAATACAAGCAAGCCAGAGTGTTTTTTTTCCAATACCGGGATGATAATATGTGGAGTGAGACCTTCCTCTAGCGAGCTGACACAGCGTTGTGGACATCTGGCTGTGCGCGTCGACAGTTCAGGGGGAAAGAATCCCATAATTTCCCAGGAAGGCTTTTATTGTGGAACATCGGCACAAGGAACTCATATCTGCTTAATATTATAATAAGCTAAATGCTTACTGCAGTAAGTTAAAATGAACTACAGTTTATTATTTTAAGGTTTTATTTTGTAGATCGGCTGATCAATTATTAACTATGATAACATTGTACTCAGTAATTGGTAAGAGCGCTGGAGGAAAACATAGCTAAAAAACAAGCGTAAAACAAGCCGACACATTTCGTCACACATATTTGGAACAGAAAAAGGGTAAAAAGCTAAATTATCTGGTGACGTCCGCAGACTTTCTGCTTCAACTTTGACCTTTTTGTGCACACACACAGTTGTCTTTAGCAAAGAAGGATTATTCCCAACAATACAAGTGTGCTCAATTGTGGTTTTACCCCCAAATGACGTGTTTAAATAATCTTAATAAAGTGTTTGCCTATTTACATCGTGCATGATGATCTGACCTCATGTTTCTGGCCTTTTGGAGCTTATTGTTTAGCTTTGGCACGTTCCAAATGCTCCGCATCAAGTTTCATTGCTGTACAGTATAAAGCCTGATCCATTTTGACCCTAATTGATTAGGTGCAAATACATACACCACCACATAAATATACCATGGCGGCAGAAATTCTAAATAAATCCATGCATTTGAGTACATTACCACACAATAAAACCCAAACAGCTTAAAGCCTGTTTTTCCAATATCAGGCTGGACTGTGTGAGTCTGGTCTGACAAGAGGAAACACAAGATATCAAGGGAAGGTTTTCTCTCTCCCTCTCTCTCCCTCTCTCTCTCTGTCTCTCTATTCTTCTTTCTGACTCTCTTTCTCTGGTGGAACTTGAGAAACTTGCAACATATTGTGTATCTTGAGTGTGTGCGTGTGTGTGTGTGTGTGTGTCCATGTGGGTTCTGGCTGGTAGACCATCCGACAGAGGTTGTGTGTAATCTCTATTGTTGCTGAAATGCCACCGCTGTTATTAGGGAAGATTTATGTGCTGTGCCCAGGGATGGAGTCAGAATGCCAGCTTGTGTGTGTGTGTGTGTCTGTGTGTGTCTGTGAGTTATTAATGCATCGCACAAGGGATAGAGTCACAATGCCAGAATGCATCCTTGTTTGTGAGTCACTATCTGATGTAGCCAACATTTTTATATCAGTAATTGATTTATGAAACGGAATAGTACATGGTCAGTTTATCCTTTTGGGCATCTCCATTTTCAGCATACACAATAATTGAATGGATGTCAAGCATATGTATGCTATGTTGTAACTTATAGACCACTTTATTCTACACCAAGCTCGCAATTACGATCTGAGTAAAACAAGTCACGTCACTGCCTCCTCTACTTCAAAGGATTGTGGTTTCAGTATTGATGCATGTTTGTAATAGACGTTCGAACATATGCAGGTGAGTGCTACTTCCTCACAATGTGACCGCAACCCTTACCGCGCTAAAATGTTTAAAAGGTACACGAACAAAGAGGCTAGCCACGGACACAACACACACATGATACGACATGAACTCTCTCCAGCTACAATTCCTGGCTGCTGTCAGTTCGTAACCGCATGTTTCCTGCTTTATACTTTCTTCATATCAGTTTAAAATCTAAGGCTGAAACCAGGAAGAACAAGGTGAGACCAGCCCATGATTTACCACTATTGTCACAGCATGACGCATAGTATATACGCATATAAACACAATTATAGGTTCTTATAATAACATAGGAAGACAAGGACACACACACACACACACACATACGTATATGCGCTTACTTTTAATCATGAGTCAGGTTGGGAAATGGAATATCAATGGTAGGATGAGGATTGATAACCGAAAGGATGTACAAGGAAGGGTCACTCTGTCCTCTACACAAGGTCTTCTTATATACAAGAGAGACATTCTTTTAGCCACTTATGTCACTTGTCATTCATCTTCTTTGTTCCTTCTGGCCCTGTGTGTGTGTGTGTGAGTGAGTATTTGTGTATGTCTGAGTATGTCTGCCCTTGTATGTTAATGTGCATCTGAATCACGTGTGCATGTGTGTCTGAGTGCACGCGTGTGTGTGTGTGTGTGTGAGAGAGGGAGAGAATATTCGAGTGGCTGTCAGGTCATATATGCAGTTCAGTGAAGGATGGCACCAACAAATAAGCAGTGCCAATGTCATCTTGAAACCTTCAAGAGGAGAGAATATGAGAGGCCAGCGAGATGGGGAGAAATGAGGCAAAGGGAAATAAGAGGATAGGAAGAGAGGATGATAAGAGAAGAAGAGACAAAAGGACAGCCAGGGCTAAAGGGGTAACAATGGCTTTCTACAAACTCCTGTCCAGCAGGAACATTCATTTAGATATAATCCTGTCTGCTTGTCAGGGAACTTTTTTTGCTTGTTCCCCGGTTGTTTTTATGTGTTGAATTCCATTTTGACCTCTTGTTTTAATCTCCTTCCTCTGCCTCTGCTCTCGCCCCCTCTCTACATTACTCAGACCTTCATTCTCCCAGGCGGCCATGTCACATTTGTTATCCGTACAGTTCATGAACCCTTTTCTCGTCCTTCTCGTCTTCCATCCCTTTTTCCTTTTCTCGTCCTTCCCCCTCCTCATCCGTCTTATCAACATCATCTGTGTGCTTCGATACAGCTGTTTGCTGTGTCAAGGCTTCAGCTGGCCGACGATCAGGTCTTCATTTGACCAAATAATCCTTGCTGACCCTGGGTTTCACCACAGTTGTGTCACACTGTGACTCTTTGACTCAAACATTCTGTACTGTGGCATATTAGCTTTAAATATAATTCAATTCCTTGTCTTTTTTTTGACTCGAGCTCTTAAAGTAGCTATTATTTCCTGATCATTTTCAAAATATAATGCACTATACATGGCAAACTTTTTAAAAGTAGTTTTAAAATATTTTCAATGCACATGTAAAATGTATTATTCTAAAAAAAATCCTTTAAACCAGAGTAGTATTACTATTACTACTATTTCTTTCAAAGACCTTGCAAGATCTTACATAGTACTGTCATGTCAAAACCTTGATAGCTACAGTTTCTTTTCAATGCTTCACATAATATTCTTAATAGATGAATCAGAACTTGGCTGGGAGCATTAAAACTTATTTACATTTAACTTTTAACAACACACAGCTATCAGATGACTTATCAGGTGGCACATGGGCTGAGTGGTTATCACTGCTGCCTAAAAGCAATGTCTGCATGTTCTCCCCGTCTTTGCAGAGGGTTACCTCTGGGTGTTTTTGGTTCCATCCCACAATACAAATACATGCACGATAGTTGAATTGGGAACTTGCCCATAGGTGAAAATGCAAATGTGAATCGCTAGCTGTCTGTATGTGTTAGCTCTAGACTTGTGTGACCAATCAAGGGTCAGCCCCCCCCGTATATACACATATATATATATATATATATATATATATGCACACTTCTAATACATAGTGTTAAGTAATGTAAGACATATAGCATCATTTACACACAAACAAAGACAAAGCTACCTGGTTTTGCACATCACTATATGGGTGAGCCAATAAGTCAGAAAAGAAGGTATTTTATTTGACCTGTAAGCAGTCATTTTGCATGTGAAAGTGGAACAGGCCCGTCTTTTTTTTTTATCTTCTCTTTGATGTCCCTTATTCTCCCTCACTTGTAATCTAGATCTTAGTTGCATTACATCTTTTTCAAGGAAGACGTGTTTGTATTTGTGTTGGTTGTAGGTCTTTCGCACAGTATTTGCATAGAAAGGCAAGATTTGTCACTTCGGTGTCCAAAAGGCCTTACGCACACATCGATATACACAAGCAAAGAGAGAGAAACTGCATACTATCTCACAGTATTTATTCAGTTACAGTGGGTAAATAGAGTCAACTGTAGACTCTACGCCAGTAAGTTTCTTAAGGCTTTGTGTGTAACCCATCATTTGAAGTCAAAAACGGCCCAAGCTTTTACAAAAATAAAAGGTCACTTTAGATTGCAGACATAAGTGCACACACACACACATACAAATCAACACAATACAAATACATTTACAAACTTGGCATCAGATCAGAGAGAGATGTGCTTACCAGTTTGCAGTTTCCCTTTTTAATCTTTGAAATTAGCGTCCACTTTCATGGCTGAATGTCAACTCTGTCAGACTGACAAACATGCAGCTCTGTTCTCTCAGAGTTCAGACACCCATTAGATCGGCGTTCACTACCACAGAAGACAGTGGAAAGTGTAACTGTATACCCCGGAGTTGAACCACTTTCGAGTTCAAGCGATGCACGTTCCACGCTGTTGCACACTTCAAGCTTGTGAGAGGTGTAAAAGCCTGGAACCATGGAAACAGAGCAGAACCGTTCGTCAACACGGTCCCAGTCTGATCTAACGACACTTGGTTTTACTATCACTTGTTCAACCTGTATTTACCCACAGGATAATGACCTTCAGCTTAGCTTTTAGGGTTGGGGCCAATTATCAAGGTATTAAATATTATTGCTGACACACAGATGACATTGTTTTATATATTTTCCTGAGATTAACCCATGATTAGTTCTTATTGGCTTGTGACTTTGGTGGCTATACATCATTTCAGCAAAATAATTGCGACGACTTATTTCTCCAAATTTTCTGGGCGAGTGCTTTTTTCCGTCACTCAACATTTAGTGTCAAACACGAGGCTAATTTTCTTCTCTTATTTATTTATTTCTTATTTAGTTTAACCGAAGCCGACAACTGTCCGTCTCACCGGCTCAAATGACAAAATTAGGTTGCAGAATTCCATTATCCTTTTTCATTAGTTCAGTGAGTTAGCAGAAAGCTACCAAATGAAACTCTTGAAAGGTTAACTATGTCATTAGCCTGCTTTTCCACTGTTGCGCTAAACGCGGCCAAGCCAGTGTGTGCTAGGGCCAGTTTTCTTTCCATTGTCACTTCCGGTCTTCGATCGTGCCCCGGGGGATCCAGTTTTGGGTCCAGTTTCCAGGTACTAATGGCTCACCGAATTTCCCATGGGCCAAGCAGGGGCTGAGGCGGACTCGAGGGTCATGGGCAGGGCTTACCTGGCTTTGGTTGGGGAGAAATTTCAGCGAAAACGTCATCTGCTCACTATCTGTGCTGAGGATAAATAAATCAGCAGTGATAAAAAATGTGTAAACTGCGAGGCAGAAGAGCTTTATCAGGGAATCACGTCTATTCACGTTACATGGTCGGAGGTGAAAATGAATACTGAATTATGTTATGTAGACGTAAGCTCGGCTCTGTTTGCCTTCAACAAACAGATGAAGACTTTATTTTCGTCGCCAGTCATTTAAAATATGAATTGACTTATCAAACAGACTTTTGACAATTCACTCAGTTCTGCTGATAATTTGTCATGTTTCACGAAGCCGACAGTAGTCCGACAAGTTTTTGCGGTGTGGGATGTGTGATGTGTTAACCCAGACGGCCTGTTATGGGCGGGTTTGGGGCAACACCCAAGGCTATCAGCACGATAGTGGAAACACAGGTGGTTTTTGCTCTCGCGGCTTAAAGCCCAGGGCCTTTAACACCAGCTGGCTCAAAGATAGCTCCAGCTCAGTGGCACGATAGTTGTAAAGCGGCCATTTTGATGTTCAAAAAGACGGCCGGAGTACTGAGTCTTTCTTAGTCAAACGATCTCATTTATTTCTAAGTTGGCGGCTAGCTAGGTAGCAGTCGAGTGTTCAGAATAACCTTACGCTAGCAGTCATATAGTTTATAAGAATAATCATCAAGTAATGTTATGTGTAACATTAGTGTATAGTCAATGTTGGGATATCATTGGTGCATGAATCATGTTTCTCCGCCCTTCTCTTTCCACACAGAAACAAACTAATGGATTGAATTTGATACACAGAACAAATCCACTGTTTTCAAGAAAAAAATATATATAATTATTGTTTGCGACAATGTCCCTGGCTCCATTTGTCTTATATAGTACAGCGTTTATGTGTGTAGATTGCAGAGTTTTGATCACGGAGTTGTTACTTAAGGTGCAGAGCATTTTTAAAAACCAACATATTGATTTTCAAAGTACATTTTCTTTGAAACAGGCCAAGGTGTTTCCCTGTTGGGGATTGTGTGCAATTAGTTTTTTAATTCCACACTCTTCAGGATGTCAATACCAGTGTATATCAGTAGGGAGGACGTGTTGCTGGGGCACCACCTCTTTCTACCTATCGACTGTGGTTTCTTTCCCAACTTGATCTCTTCTGACTCCGCTCGTCTCTCTTTCTCCTTTTGATCGACTCCCTCAACTCCAATCACGGCTCTTTCTCCAAACTAATTCCTATGACTATCTCTACCATTGTTCAATGTTCATTATTGTCCCACCCAGCCTTTATTTTTTTCCCAATCCCTTGCTCTTTAATTCCTGCTTTCTACCCAAATGACAGCTCACTTCCCCAAATGACAGCTCACTCTCCCATGACAGCTCTGGGCCACTCCGTCATCCCATGTGTGTGTGTGTGTGTGTGTGTGTGTGTGTGTGTGTGTGTGTGTGGTGTTGTATCTGTATGACTGTGCTTGTGTGTACTCAATGCCAATGTGGCCTCTCAGCTTCCAGTGTGAGTAATAGGTTTTTTTTCATTTAAAAAAAAAAAAAAAAATCATCCTTATGGCTTTGTTGGTGCTTTTTGTGCATGCACATGTGTCTATTTTCTGTTGTGCAATGTGACAGATTTCTCACAGATAACAGCATTGTGTGTCTGTGGGTTGAATTATATCATTCGTGACAAGGCATAACATTTCTGCCCCTCTCCTCTTTTCTTCCTGCTCTCCTCCCTCGGCTTTGAATTCATTTCATGTCAGATAACCTGAAGGTGGGCAAACGCACTTTGTGTATTATAGATCAATTATCTATTACCTATTCCATTTCTCGCAAAAAAACTATATATGTATAACACCTTTGCAGCAGATCACCAATATGGA
The DNA here is from genome assembly GCA_943590825.1 of Bovichtus diacanthus. NCBI lineage: Eukaryota > Metazoa > Chordata > Actinopteri > Perciformes > Bovichtidae > Bovichtus > Bovichtus diacanthus. Next base: position 1,896,759 of record CALSBV010010348.1, on the reverse strand, counting down.
GTGCACGACACAGTGAAAGTGTGATACGAGGAGATCGTTAACAACAAAGAGCGCATTTGAAGGAGCTAACAAAGTGGCACATGTTTTCAATAACTCTGTATGCACAGACTGACTTGTGCCCTAAGAGGCCATTCCAAGTAAAAGTCAAATTAGGCAATGCTCAAAATGTGTCAAAAAGATCAACAGTCCTTGCTGAGCCAAAAAGATCCTGGGACCCAAGCTAACGACACACTTTTCCGAAAGTAATTGGTAACGCTGGGTTGCGCTGTAAAAGTCAGCTTATTAAACGGCCTTGACAAAATTTAAGGCCTGGGGCGGTGAGAGTTCCTGTGGCATTAATACCAAGTTTCCTGCAAGGATATTAGATTATGTTTTTAAAGGCCAGACACATAATAATGTTCCCCTTTGATTTGGGAAATTATTCCAGATAATTGGAAGAGTGAATTAGCTCTAAGATGTTAACAGGTGTTAACATCCGGGTTTTTGTATTAACCTAGAGAAGATCATTTGATTATCAGAAAATTAAACGGCAACAATTTTTCCCCAAAATGTATTGTCATTTGTTTAGCATAAAAGCCCCAACATTCTGTAATTCCAGTTGTTGCCTCCTTTCTCTGTAAATTGAACATCTTTGGCCTTTACTGTTAGTCGATAAGACTACTAAGACTTTTAAAGAAGTCACTTTCGTCCATGGGAAATTGTTATGAGCATTTTTCACTATTTTCTGAAATTTTAACGAGGAAACAAGTCATAGGAACGCCGATCAATAGATTGATTTATCAAATTGATCGTTAGCTGCAGCCCTACACATGAACAAAACACTGCCTGTTGGGACACACACATGGCTGCCTCAGAGAAGAACTATTGAGACCTTTGATCTCTTATGAAAGCAAATACTTTTCATTGTCTCTCATAACTCCAGAGAAATTTACTGTCCACACTTAAAATGACTTATTGGCCCGTTAGCCCACAATGTGACCTGTGTGTGTGTGTGTGTGTGTGTGTGTGTGTGTGTGTGTGTGTGAGACACAGCCTGTGTTCTCGTGTGGCCCAGTGTATTCAAAAAGAAAATTGACTGTTTAGGAGGATCTGTATTTGACTGTATAAAAAGAATGACATAGATAGCCAACACTGTGACATAACTGTAAATTGATTGGTGTGTGTGTGTGTGTGTGTGTGTGTGTGTGTGTGTGTTGGGGTTAAGGTTTCACAGTATGCATACCGTATTTGTGTCTCAGGAGTAAAATTGAGCTTTATGGGTGCATGACTAACAACAGAATTTTATAGCGCATACTTTACTGGGAACAGTAAAACTCATGACTGCTTCACACATTGTCTCTGCTGACTGACTCGTGTGTCTGTGAGCGCCGGTCGGGTGGTTTTTACAAATGGTTTCGTATGCACCATCTCTCTTAAAGTTTCCCCAGCATTTAATGACATTTTTGATTTAGTATATGCTAATTTGTGTCAGAATTGAGTCAAATGAAATGCTCAAGCCTGAAACCAGGTTAATAGCGGGCTGATGGGAAGTGGTTTTTACAAAATAAAAATGTGATTCATTAGTCTTTCATGTTCTGTTCTCTTTTTCACATTAGCCTAGTTATGATTAAATCATTGTTCAAAGGTCAGAAGACAGACACATTTAAACATCCATCTTATTTCTACAAAAAAAATACCGATTATATTCTGTGGTCCTTTCAAAAACACTCCTTTGGCAAAAAAGAAAAATCATTGTCAGAGAGCGACTGTCAGTCAGGGACAACTGTCACGATGGTGGAATAGACAGGAAACAAGATTTAAATACAAGTTGGAAACAGTGCAGTCAAACCAGTCATGGCATTGTTTCAATCCCAAAAATATATGTTTTACCCTCCTTCCTGTCTCTCCTTTCTGTCCCTTCTCTCCTGCTTATTTCTGTCAAATAAGGCAGAAAGAAAACTCTTTTTTTTTGTGATAATTTGTTACCAGTCTACAACATGTTGGGTGATGCAACATATGTGAAAAGGTTGTATGTTTAAAATAATTGACACGTTTTTACTGAACTCGCCCGTGGCTGTCCTTTACTCTCTCTCTCCCTCTCCCTCTCCCCCTCCCCCTCTCTCTCTCTCTCTCTCTCTCTCTCTCTCTCCCTCTCTCTCTCTCTCTCTCTCTCTCTCTCATGCAAAGCAAAGCACATCAAAACTAATGACTCCACAAAAGTTGACTCACCTGAAGAGAGGCATCTTCAAAGAGACACTCAAAGCCATGAAATAAGAAGGGAATAGGTCAGAAAATGTTGCGTTCAATGTTTTATGTGACATTTGTTGAGATACATGGCTATATACAGTGGATATATATATATATATATATATATATATAGCTATATTGATACTACAGATAGATAGATAGATAGATAGATAGATAGATAGATAGATAGATAGACAGATAAATAGATAGAACATGTTTTCCTCCTTTCCTATCTCTAATGCACATGCACACACCCACACACACACAAATGTTTACGTAATGATGCCTCATATGGCCTCGTTCAATTTACTGATGAGGCCGGGGAAGAGCGATGGAACCTTTCCAAATTTGAGCTTTGGCCAAGGGGAATATTTTTAATGTGGCACACTGAGTCGTCTGACTGAGAAGGAGGAGTCCTCAAACATGGGGTCACAGTCGGCACACGTTCAGTACACACACGCCTGTACATTTGCAGGCATGCAAGGATGAACACTTGAACATGAATGACACGCATACAAATAAACTGTATCGCATGTAGCACACACAAACACACACACACACACACGTAAAATGCACATCAACACTCACACACAAACACACACTCTTTTCTCTTTTTCTAATAGTTTAAGTGCTGAGGGGAGAGCAGCACTTCCGTGGACTATCTTTTTATTGATCCCGTTGAGAGATGAATTATTAAATCTAGAAGGTTAACCAACTGCCAGTCATGTCGTCTCACTCACTCACTCACACACACACACACACACACACACACCAACAAATGCATGCTCCCTGTGTCACTACACTCACACAGTGTAGACAACCGTCCCATCACACATAAGGACACCTGAGGAGGAGATAGTTAGATTCTTTCACATTCATTTTACTTGATCTTTGCTTTGCTTTTTTTTTTCCATGGACAGTTGAATGTCAGTGTAAATGTTATGAGAAAGTATTTGAGAACTGTAATGGTACAGAATCTCAACAGCATGCTCATGGGTATCCAATTATCAGTATAAATGATGGCACGTATCAGCGGTGATGAATGTGGTTTAGAGTTAATACTAAGTCTAGGTGGTAATAGATCTTTGTTCCACCAAGTAGGAAATGCTGCTGAGAACTTGAATTTCCAATATATTGGCAATAGTATCAATGGAAGAAAATAAAAGCTGAGAAAAGTGACAATTTTGAGAGACGTTTTGTAAAAAAAAAAAAAAAAACATAATAATTCAACATTTTCAATGTATATGTAAAAAAATCCTGTAAAATTAGCAGTTTTCCAAGAAGGATTTGTATATGAATTGCATGAGCATTTATTGTTAGCAAAAACAAGTTCTGTAGTAAGTGCAAGAATATAGTTTCTTTCAAAATGACCATGAACACTTTGGGATTAGGGTTAATACACTTTTGAATAAACCAATCCAAGGGAGTTCATTTTACTAAGAATGCAGTAATTGAAATCTTATACTTACTTATACTTGAATAGAATAATTGAAAATGGATGTTCCTACAGTTTGAATCGACTATGCGATCATTTATCTGAAGTTGTTTTCGGTGAAATCCTCTAAGAAGTGAGCATCAGCAGGTCTATGTGTATGATCTTGGACATTTCTTTTTAGGTTGATGTCTTGAATACTTGGTGGGCTACTTTAGAAGTGAGCATTTTTAGCGAGTGATGTGTGTACCATTGTGACCATTTGTCTGGTGATAAGGCAGTCTGGAGAAGGATGCCCATGCCAGGAGGGAGGTCAAGGCACCAACTCATTCCTCTTCCTAGACACTTCCATTTATCAGGCCTGACTGCATGCATCACACACCCTCAAGGTAGGGACGTGTGCATGTGTGTGTGCAAAAGACCCACAGAGATGAGTAGAATTATGTGCGTGGGAGAGAGAAAGACTAAGACACTGAGACAAACTTTACAGGTAGATGTGGATGCAGAATTTTCGAAATCCACGTGTTTCTAACTAAACAGATCTAAGTACCTAACATTTATTTGTTATTCTATTTTACCTATAGGCTTGGTGTGAAGTACTGGTACCTACCTCAATTATCAATCTTTTAAGATGTTAAGATTTTCCAGAGAGGCCAGATTCACAAAAAGCCAATATCTTTAATAACTAAATATTTGCAAGATGCAAAATGTTATTGTGGTCAACAGACACTTTCAGGAATTACAGCATTTGCATAAGCAACTTTTTAAGAGTCTGAAAAGCCATAATCTGATGACTGAGATTTCTTATTTCTTATTGTGCAATACATCATGTGCAATACGCATGTGCAATACATCCCTTTTACTATGTCTTATTGTTATTACTGGCTGCTCGTGTATTACTCTCACATGTTCACTTACTTTATTCTGCTGCTACTTATTTTACCAAGGTTGTTTTTTTATTCTAATTTATACTTATTTTATATTTGCCCTTTTATCTGCACTCTCCCTTTGCTGTTGTAGCGCTGTAAATTTCCCCGCTGTGGGACGAATAAAGCATTTCTGATTCTGAGTTGATTTTAGAGTCATGTAACCAAGGCAACAAACAGATCTATCTCTACATTTTGTCCAACTTTGTTTATTGTTAGTTGTGTAGTTGGTGATGAAACACACCCTAATTATACACATACATTATACACACATTAGGTGTCCACGAGACTGTAACTCAAGTTAATTTTTGGAATTCATTTTTTAAATAAGAAAAACAAATGTTTAAGCTTTTCAAGGACCTAAAATAACAGACAAAAGTATAACCAACTACTTTGAGTAAAACATAGTTTCGAACCACCTACAGAGGAAATGTACTTTCTTCTACGCCTGTTTACCTCTTACGCTGAAATTTCAATGTATTTTAATATATTGCATTTACGGAAAAAGCTTTAAGAAAAAAAAAAACTACTTCATTTTCATGAAAAAAGCTTGAATGTCAAAAAAACTTAATTTTCATGGAAAAACATTTTATTTAAAAAAAAAACTTAATTTTCATGAAAAAGCTTGGATATGAAAAAAGCCTGAATGTGAAAAAATACAACATTTTTTCATGAAAAAAGCTTGGATGTGAAAAAAACATAATTTTCTTGAAAAAAAGCTTGAATGTAAAAAAAACGTAATTTTCTTGAAAAAAGTTTGGATGTGAAAATACTTAATTTTCATGGAAAAAAATTTTATTTAAAAAAATACTTAATTTTCATGAAAAAAGCTTGGATGAGAAAAAATACAAAAGTTTTTCTTGAAAAAAGCTTGGATATGAAAAAAACCTTAATTTTCATGAAAAAAGCTTGGATGTGAAAAAAAACTTAATTTTCATAAGTAAGTTGTGGCTCTGTTTGCTCGGACATAAACTCAGTAATAAATGTCGTCTACGTTTCATATGATGTGTAAAATCTATCAGCATTTACCGTTTAGATCACATATGAATTAAATGCTTGTAGAATCCTTGTTGTATTTGTATTGTTGATTTAATGTAGAGAAGGTCACATAAAGCTCAATATTAATGTATAATATACTGTTGGAGGTAAGCAGGCCTATTGATTTTGGATATTTGGGGAGTTATGTGGTCCGTGAGTGTTTTTTTATTGGTTAAGTGGTCCTTGGTCTGAAAAAGTTTGAGAACCCCTGTTTTATAGGCAATGTTATGTTGTTAAATCTGAGATTTGAAAAAAAAGAGCGAGTTAAAGTCCTTGTATGTGTAAATTTACTTGGCAATAAACCAAATTCTGAATTGATTCTGACCAGTGTTCAGGCAACTTTGTGTGTTTTTAGACTTTTTTTTTTTTTTTGCTGAGCAATAAAGTGCTGCTTGAAAGCATTAATGCAGGCACTAAAACACCGAGCGCAGGGCTCACACTGACTGTCAAAGCAAGTTATCTTTTTTCTTTTTCTTTTTAAAGTTACGAGAAATCCTTGCTCAGAGTTGTTCCTTTGTTCGCTGCTCGTTTTCTGTTGGAACATTTGTGCAAATTGTTTCACATTTCTAACTGGCTGCTGTGTTTAACACCAATTAAAGTTTGAATCTCAAACTTCTTACCGTTGCATTTGTTTAACATTCCTGAATAAAATGTCTATTTACATGGCTTTTTTTGCTCCCTGGGTATATGGGCGTATTAGGGCAATTGAAGGTAAAAACAACAAACAATTATTTTAATATTTTATTTTATTATTATTTAGAAATGTTATTGTGTAGCTTCAATCCCAGATAATTTGAGTTTTTATAATAACGTAATATAGCAGCCTAATAATAAGAAATAATATAAGAATTTAAATACAAAATAAATATAATCAATATGTAATATAAATAATAAATACTAAGAATAATAATCATAATATAATAAATATTAAAAAAAAAGTATATAATAATACAAACTGAATAATAATCAACATTAAAATTCAGGGGAGACAATTAGCCTACATTGTATTGGATGGGGGGCGCTGGCCCAAAAAAGGTTGAGGACCACTGAATTAGAGTTTTAAACAGTTGAAAAAGAGAAACATTGGGAGTTAATGACAGCTTCTAGCTCATCATTACAGCAAATAGATAAGGCTGTCATATATCTCCCACTGAGGAACTTTTTACCGTTGAAGTGGAGTCAAATCAGCTTGAAGATGAGAGTGTCACAGTGTGAACAATTAAATCCTGACACGTCTTCTGCATATTTAACTGTCATGGTGGTGAACGTACAATGGCAACAGTTGACATAAATAGACACAGAGAATGCACACACACAAACACACACACAGACAGACACACACAGATCAGTGGGTGTAACATATAAGCAATTAAATCCTTGACGTGGAACATCTTGAGGTGTCTTTCACACATGCTTACGTTCCAATAATTGAACCCACACTTTTAGGAGACATATCTTGAGACAGATCAGATCTGTTCACTTGCTGCCGCTCTGTGTGTGTGTGTGTGTGTGTTTTTTGTATGTCAGTCGTGTACGCTGCATTGAGGCAGCCAGGCCTGAACCTGTGACAGCAGCACAGTTGGTTGAGCACCTCGAGCTGCCAAGCTGTCGGTGTGATGTCTGAATTACAGTGCGCACACATCTGTACGACTCAACCCGCAGTTAATCTCAACATCTGTACGTGGAGCTGGCCACAGTTGACTGCATAGAAAGACATACGGTTTGTATAATTAACATGGGCGATTTGTAATTTATTATAATTATTTTTCATTCCAAAACAGGAGAAAAAACAACATGTGATAATATTTATAGTTAATACTATAACAGGTTTTTAGCCACGCTGGATCCTGACAGTTGTTTGGTTCATCCCTTTGGTCCAGACCGAAATATTTCAACAAGTTTTGGATGGATTGCTAGGGTATGAAATTTGGTATATATATATATGTATATCCGTCTAACCCTAACCCGATCTGAAAGACTTTGGTGACTTTTGGCCTTTAACACCAACATGAGATTGACATTTGTGGTTTTGAGTGAAATAAATTCAGAAGTCAACATTTGTAACTCGTGTGGGCATGGACTCCTTTCACTTATAAAATGGTTAAATGGGAGATACAAGATTTGAAATTGACTAAAATGATATGCTTCTCTAATTTGCACCTATATTATGTCTGCAAGCACTTTTGGATAGATTGAGAGCTCTTCTGTGTAAGAGTCTCTGTTCGGGAGTAGCTCTGCTCTTGTGTCTGCATGATAAGGGCCTGGTTCCAATGACTGTTTCAATTCAAAATTCATAATTTGTAATGTCATTCACACACTATCAATTCAGCTCAGAACGATCTGGATGGGAGAGGAGGCAGCACATCCAAAAGCCTCTTGTGTTAATTGTACGGATACAAAATTCAGGTACATTAGCAAAAATAACCCCGAACGGGATAAGCAGTTGAGAGGATAGATGGTCTAGTAAAAGGGTAAATGGAAACAGAAGGCGTTGATATGCAATAAAAGCCTGCAGCTGGAATCAAACAGTGGAATTTGCAGTTACATGCTCTCGCCAACAAGGACGCCCACCGCTTTAGCTTTCGACAGAGGCGCAACTACGCTACTGCTCAAACAATCAGGAGTGGGCGCTTCTCTGAAACACAGTGCTGACATTTTACAACCTGAACCGATCATTACTCACACTATTAAAGGCTTGTTTCACACAAATCTCGGGTATAAAAAAAGATATTTTCTGGAGATCAGCAGGCCTCAGCCGTCACCAACAGAACCGTATCAAATAAACTATCTGGTGGCAACCGAGCGTCGCAACTCCCCAGTGAGGACACGACGGACCGTAGATATACAAATGTACCGCGTTGGCGAATTGACGTGTCTGCGCAGCCGCCATATTGAAGCAGTCGAGATGTGCTCGTAAACAATTATAATGTAAGTGTATTACGTGTATTAAGAGATGCAGACTACAAAATGTACTGTAACTCACTTTATTCTTAACTCATTTTCATGAAATTTGGTTTGTAAGAAAGGGTAAATTGAACATGATACTGCTTACTTATTGGCATTAAATTCAGTTACTGGGACGGATCTAATCAGCGTGAACCTTCTGAAGAGCCATAACTTCCTCTGGGACGTGCAGGCGCCAAACTATGAATAGGCAAAGTACTAGTACTGTACTAGTACGGTATGAGAGTTCGGTTTCATATGTGTAAATGAGAGGAAAAGTACATGTGTATAGTAATTCTGAGCAATGTCCCGGATGGCACCTCATAAACACTTAGTGAGGTTAATTTATATTTTGTTCTAACAATACAATTGTAGAACTAATATTTCAACACTTTAAGAGTAATTTACCTTCCACCGCGGGGAGATCTGTGTAAATGTGCGGGCTTTTGTGTGAGTGTTTGTGTGTGTTCTCCCATGCCTAGTGGGAAATAATTTCCACTCAGCATGTGTTAAGGAGAGGAAGTTGAACATAATGATTGTGTAATCCACACACTCGCCATTATCAGGCCTTCCCAGCACTGATAAAACACACACACACACACACACACACACACACACACACACACA
>CALSBV010010348.1:1845649-1887557 GCA_943590825.1 Bovichtus diacanthus | reverse complement strand
ACACACACACACACACACACACACACACACACACACACACAATCTTCTTGGACTCCCACTGACTCCTCTAGGCTTGATCACCTGCACTCCACAACATCCGATAACATTAACACGCTCTCAGTATTCATCCCCCCCCCCCCGATTGTCTGTGTGTCTGCCTCTCCCTTATCCATTTTTCCCTTCCTTTCCCTTTGTTCTGTTTTTTATTTTTTTTTTTTACTGTCTCTCACTTGTGAGAAGCACAAACATACTGAGGGCAGAATCACCATAGAGATGCTCTCAGCCTAGTCAAAGGCCCAACAGAGGAATTAGCCTGATAGGATCTGTGGTACTTCATCACACATGTATACAAGTGTAGACCTGCATGAACAAGCAAACACACACAAACACACACTCTCACACACACACACACACACATTCAGAAATGCATGTTTACACACGTACAATGACTGATTGTTCTGCCCTTATCTGATGTTTCAGCCAATGGTTTATTTCCATTCCTCGGCCAGGGAATTGTCTCCAGAATGCTTGTGCGGTGAAAAAAAACTCATTCCAGTGATCTGGGTCAGATAGAAGCACTTCCATCGGCTACAGAACAATTCCGGCTCAGAACGACGACAGAACTTTAAAGAGAGAGGGAGAGGGAGGGAGAGGGAGGGAGAGACCGCCTCAAGACAAGATGCACCAGAGATGATAAAACATGGGAGTTGATATCCACCCAGTGGTCTGCCACACAGATAAATAGTGTGTGTCCCTGGGATGAATATTCACAATCCAAACTCTTTACATTCTCAACTCTATCAAACGTGTAAAGCTGTGTGCTTATACGGACCCATTTGTCATGCCGAGATATAAATTGCTCCGCGCCTCTCGTAAATCCATGGAACACCACTTGGAGGGAAATGGTTTCTGTTTTCTCTGGTAGCACTTTGGCTTTGGGGAGATTGGTTTACAAACAAAGACATGCATCAAAATATCTAGCTATTCCAAGTCTGAAGAATGGCTGTTTTTTTTATTTTTTTTTTTTTTTTTTTTTATCATGTCCCTTGTCTATGTAAAGAAACTTTGCCAACTACAATACGAGCGAATACAATTCAAAAGCGGTGCAAAATAAATACTTTTGTGTAACCGTGCATACAATGCATTACAGACATATTAGCAAATCAATACACATTAGACCCAGAGTAACTTTGCAGTCATTTCAAAACAGAATATAGCATAACAAATCTGGTACCCTACTTTGATATATCATGTTAATTGTCGTGAAGTTTTATTGAAGAAACAGGAAAGTCTTTGCTCTGAATTTTGATGTAGCCATCTGCCAAACAGTTTACATTCCCAGTGTTTGTTACGCAGGGAGAAATAGAGAAGGTGTGAGCAAATATTTATCGCGTATGTTTCTTTCTCTGAAACAGACAGACCAAGTAAACACAGGTGTCATTGTGGGGGCAACATTTGACTATTTACATGTTTTAATCCATCCGTAGCTCAGCAGCAACTATCGGTCGTGTCACTGTGGTTCACTTCTGACCTCTGGAACATCAATGACGTCAGCAGTGAATCTCAAAGAAACTGCTACGAACGTCACAAACAACACAAACAAGTTTTGGTCGATTTGGCTCCCCGAACACTTTAGGACCAGTGTAGATGTCATGCTGTAAAATATCCAAAAAACTTGATTTTATCAGGAATGCTCATATCAGCCAGCAAATCAATTGGGGGTGAATCTATGAAATCCTCACATTACCAGATAATCTGTGCTGACAATTAGTTCCGACCAAGCCTCTGATCAAGATATCCTCTCCAGCTGTCAGGATGTGCAAATCTGGTGTAAATTGGCCCCATAATCCTCGAGTGTGTCCTTGGATTTACTGATTACATCTACAGTGTCATAACCACTTCAGAAATGGGAGATAGGTAAAGGGGGGAGATGGTGACATAGATTGAGATACAGAATGTGGATTGTGCATCAAAGGTGAAAGAGGTGATGTTTGATCATTATTTTCATAAAACGTATGACTCAAATGTTGACATCGATCGAAAAGATTGCACATGATTTGTCAATAAATCGTGCCATCAGTAAACACCATAGAGGCATTGCAGATTAACAAAGGCCGGGACCAGACTAATTATTTCAATCAATTAATCCGATTAGAGAGTCAGATTCTTTGATCCCTCCCACCTTGAAGGTTTCCTGCTCAGTTCTTCAGACTCTGCCCTTTCACACCGTCTTCCCCTTCATGTTCTCCCTCCTCTCCCCCATCGTACGTCGCTGATTAGTTAATTAATGGGTAATTCAGATCTACGGATTGTAATAAAATAGTAAATTAGAAGGTCGGATTATTAACAGCACTTCAGAGCAACTTTAGACAAAAAGTAAACCAATCCAAGATTTCCCTGCAATAATTTTTTTTGTTGTTGAGGCAGAATATTGCAAATGTGTCTTTTTGTACCACAATCTTAATTGTTTACACTATAAATATGCTCACTAACTTTCTGCCTTTTGCTAACATGCATGCGTAAAAGCAGGGAGACCAAGAGTGTGAGCTACTTAATTAATAGCACTCTATACTTAGAGTTTGGCCCAATAAGAGACACAACCACATAATGCTTTTTCCTTGTCCCTGCTGTCACTGTCAGGGGAGGAATCTGGAATCCAGCCAGTGTGCATTAGACAAGAAGGGAGAGATTTAGAGCTACTGTTAGTGGGCATTGCTAATGCAGTGATGCTGTATTTTGGGGGTATGTTTTAAAAAAAAAACGAAGTAAAAAACACCAAATTATTATTCGAGGTTGTTAATAATTCTGTCCGCTTTTTAAAAAACAAAAAATGTGTTAATTAGAAGTAAAACATTCACTAATAGTAAGGCTTTAGGTGAGCATTATAAGTATGGATTATTAGACCATCATAGGCCAGCTACTTTCACTTGTTTGCCGTGTTATAGCTAATCAAGTCAAGACTCTTTAGCACCCCAGTGGCAGAATCCAAAAGGAATATCAATACAGAATGTCATTTCAAAGATGCAAATATCACCAAGAACTTTCTACACATACTGCATTCAAGATGAGCATATAACTTGAATAAGATTGCTTTTTCCAGAAATGTTAACTCATTAAATCCGAGGCTATAGAGGCAGCAGTTGGTTGGTTTTATGGTGGGTAGACTTGTTTTTGCAGGACCAGTGACTACCTAGAGACTCTGCTGGTTCTCGAGCAACTACTGCCAGACAAGAAATATTCTGACACATAACTTTCCTTCCGAATTGTTGTTTTTACACTATTGTTTTGACAGAGCCAGACTAGCTGTTTCCAGCCGTTGTGCCGAGCAAAGCCACTGCTAGCTGTAGCTTCGTATTTAACGGTCACCAATGAGCGAGAGACTTCTAATCCAGATCTCCTCCAAAAAAATAAGTGCATTTCCCAAAATGTAAAAAATGTTCCTTATAACTGCACCACAGAGCAAGTTCCAAGTTGAAGCCAGATTGTTGAGTTCAAGCCAAATGTTGCTTCAAGCGCTCACTTTTCAGTACATTGAGTCATTTTAATGCACAACCGTCTGCTGCTGTGTCTACTTTTCCTCGTCCTGCAGCGGTATCAGTAACATCAACTAGCATTTACTCGAGAGCTGACTTGCAAAACGTATACAAAGTGCTAATTGGTTTATTGCATTCGTAAAAGAAAACTTTTAAATGTCAAGCATTCAGAGACAGAGGCAGAAAGGATGCAGGAGGCCTGAGAAGCAGACAGAGATAAAGATATAGACTGAGGGATTGTGTCAGAAAAAGTCTGCATTAAAGTGATGTACTTTATGATGCTAAATGGAGTAGCAAGACTGTCAGTCTCCAGCCAGGCTGCTTGATGGAAATGACACTTGGGTTTTATTGTAGTCCTAAAAGAGAAGTTCCTGTCTCCTAAATCATTCTTCGTAGAAGCTGTTTTAAAACTTTGGGGATATCTATCTGACTTTTGCTGGGGATTTATGTCTTTTGAGGGATTAAATGTGTCTTCAGGTGAGTGTAAGGACACACGCAGGTACATGTGTGTGTGTCCTATCGGTTGATTAATGTTGTCAAATGGTCTGAAGACAGATTTCCTGTGCGGTGTCTGTCGGTCTCAAAGAGAAGAATATGCGTTAATGTGCAGGATTCTTTGGTTGTGTACTGCAACACGGTTCCTGCATTTCTCGCTCTCAAAAGTCAAATGCTTGTTTTTCATCACTAATAACTACTGCCAAGCATGCACTGTTTTTTTCTTGTGTCGCCTCTCTCTCTCTCTTTTTTTCTAATCTTCTTCAGGTGTCTTTTTCAAGGAGAGATTTCTTAAGGTCTAGATTTCTTCAGTACTCTTCAAATCCACTTTGCCCTTACTTTGAAGGAGAATTCACGCAACATAGGGAATAGAGTTCTCCTTATCAAAAGACTCGCATGGAGAATTGAACTTAAGCTTTCAATGTTTTTTTTTTCCCTCAGACTTTTCTGCCGTATTAAGTCAGCACGTCTCCCTTCAACTTTGATTTCACTTTAACTTCACTTAACAATTTCAATTGACTTTGCCAAGGTCTCATGGGAGGCACTGTAAAGACTGCTGGGTGCTCTCTGGGAGCAACAACAACATGTGTTTTTTGCAGAGTGTACTTTAATTGATTTGTTGAGATATCAATTTGAGCTGTTCAATGCTGGGACGTGCTGCTTTAACATGTCATTTCTTTCTTCCTTAAAGGGACAGTGTGTAGTGTTTAGGGGCATCTATTTGCAGAAAATGGAATAAAATACTTAATACTTAATACTTCATTGGTGTACAATCACTTTGAACTGAGAATCATTGTGTTTTCTTTTCTTTCGAATGAGCCCTTTGTATCTACATAGGGGGGAGAACGTCCTCTTCCATGGTGTCCACTATGTTGCACTGCCACGTTTCTACAGTAGCTCAGAACAAATTAAACACTGGCTCTAGAGAGGACCTTTCAAGTTACTTGAAGACATGCTTGTAAATCTGCGGTAATGCCAGCTGGAATTTCTGTGTTATGGTAAGGATTGCCTTTGAGCGTGGAAAAGATCCTGTTACCCACCGTTGGATGTCGCCAAATCCTACACACTATCCCTTCAAAAAACATGGAGTCGGTGTTTTTTTTTTTTTTTTTTTTCGTTTTTTTTTAGCTTTTTAGCTTTTTTTTTGTCAGTCTTCCATCAGGTCAGTCCACAACTTCGATCAAAAACTGAGATATCTCAATAACTACTTGATTGGATTGCAATTGGATTGTATTTTGGTGCGATATCCACGGCTGTGATTGCATTGTCAAGCTTGTCAGCACGCTAACATGCTCACAAAGTTCCACGGCGAACACGCGTATCACTTTAGCGATGACTCATCTGATTTATGTGTCGTCCATTTTATTTCAGAGATCATAGATGAAAGAAAAAATGTGACTATAATTAGTAGATTAGTGTTCCAGCTGCCCATTGCAACATGATGCGTGTGAATGAACAAAAGGTTATACAGTAAGAATTATCTTGGGATATACAGTAGATGTAAGTTTCTAAAAATGTATTTTTTTAAATCCGTGTTGTAATGGTCGGTGGATTTGTGGAAGGGTTAGTGAGGAAGGTAATTAAATATGAGAACATGTACTGTTAAGCAGGCAGACTTACTTTGCAAATTAATCTCGTTTCATCTTACTTCTGTACCAGATGGGAAGGTTTCAGCATGTCAGAAATATCAACCGCACTTAAACATTTAATACTGTATTTACATTTTTTTCCCTTTTATTTGTATTTGAACAACTTTGGATTTGATAATATAAAACCCCAGCCATCTGGTCTTTAAACAGGTGGAAAAAAGTGTTAAGACTTAAATATATAGTCTGACTGAAAGGATGTAGACTGTGGGTATACATAGTGTTTGTTTCCCCGTATAGCAGATTGTTAATGGGTGCAGCCAGGCCTTTATCCAGAGAGGACTGGTTATGTGGGAAAATATATAGAATATAACATTAGGTACTTTCTTGTCTCTATTGTCATGAAAAATGTATGTATATCAGCCATCAAAGGTCAGGTTCAGCTAGAGATTGAAGGAGTGCATAGTATTTCTTTAGTTTCATACCTCCGCCATTCCTTTTGCTTCCTGTATGTGACACTGATTATAGATATTCATATGCATAACTCTACACCACTACAGTCATAGAAAATTCAAACCATAGGAGCCCTTCATTTTTAAAGAGATCCAACATGGCTGGGTGATGGGAACCTCTACATTGTTCTACTTCTGGCGTCAGCTGTTATAAATTATAGCTGAGGCACGTGATATATACTTACACATTCTATTCAAAAAGCAGTTGTTTTCTTGTCTAAATAGGCTCGTGCATGAGTTGATCCAGCTATGGGAAACCATATGTCAAGCGGTTCAATATTAAGGGCCGATATACCGTACGCTAGATTTTGTATGACGTCTGTCGTGTTTCGTGGAAGCAAATGAATAACATTGTATGAATAACGACAGCAAGCCAAATATAACATTCAGTGGAAGGAGACACTACATCATGCGAGAGTAATCATGCTCTTAAGAACAATCAGTTCCAAGTTCCAAGGTGACGCAGCTGCAGATTTGATCAAGAGTTCAATAGCAAGGTTTGGACCAACGGCTTTTATAGACTTTTCCAAAAATGTGAAATACATGTGAGGAAAACACCTGAGAAGTGTAAAATAATCTGTGATGATTTTGGTACATCTATGGTACCTGTAAGAACTTAATGTACATGTATACTTGTGTGTGTGTGTGTGTGTGTGTGTGTGTGCCTGGATACAGAATCAGAGAATCAGAAAACCTTTATTCGCCCCACAGCGGGGACATTTACAGCGCTACAGCAGCAAAGGGACAGTGCAGATAAAGGTTAAAGTACGAATGTATAAGTACAAGATATAAGTACAAAAAACACAACAACAAGTAAGTGGCAGGTTGACGTAATACAGAAAGTGTACTATTCAGTTATTATAATTTGAATGGGTTTGGGTCCTCTGTCAATTCAGGTTGTGTGTGCTTTTTTGTGCAGAGAGTACAGGAAGACAATCGCTGGAGGGCAGCCAAACCGGTCATAACCGATTCTCTGTTATGTTAAAAACGTGTGTGGAGAAACAAGAATTGTCATTTAATGGTCTCTATGTATTGTTCATCACTATTTATTTACTCTTCTGTATGTGTGCGTGCTTTTCTTGACTGTGCTGTCAAGTGAATATGTGGTTGTGTTTGTGTATGTGTGCACTCTGGCACACTACTACTGTTAGCACAGCTGTCCAATCCAAAGAGACGAGGAGGCGGGACACAGGTGTCGCATTCACAACAAACCACGTCCATAATTATTGGACTGTGTTTACCTCACTGACAGTATGGGTCGTGTGTCTGTCCGTCTGTATTTTTTTTCGTGTATGCCGGGGTCTCTATGTTAATCAGCAAGTTTTATCAGATACAAAAGAGCATGAGAAAGAGCAACAAAAAAAAATACAGGGAAGCGACCAAAGGAGTGATAAGACATGTGAGACCAAAGAAAAGTAAAAGCAAAAAAATAAATAAAAATACTTGCCTTGATGACACTTGTAGCTAGGGGAGAAAAGTAATGACAATATCATAATTACCTTGGAGTGAACAAGATTACCGCCCCCTTGAGTCATGGAGGTCTCATCCCAGTGGCATGATTATCACTTAAGGGGCTATTAGTGTCCCTTCACAGTCATAGCTACCAAAGCCAGAGACATTTATTCCTGCTGCTCCAGACTCTGACTTTACCTCCAGAGGGTACGTAGGAACTAAGGTTTGTCATAGGAGGACAGCCCATGGGGCAGATTGTGTTCCATCGTGTTATCATTATTACAGGCCGCTGTCTGTTTATGCACATCCGTCCCCGGAGGCCTTTGATGTGGTATTTTGACGTAGATAAAGGTCATGATCCAGCAATGTATCATTAAATTGTAGCAGCGTTTTGTCAATTTTTACCTCTTTTCATCCAGAATAAGTCATCTTCGCACATTTTAAATTGTTCTGAAGCCCATTATATTGAACCCACCTGTTAAAGGACACTGTTTTCAGCAGCCCCCGGGGGACTTGGAGGTGTCTTATTAGGTGAAGGTGCAGTGGGAATGGGAAGGAATTACTTCATAAGATATAGTATGTCCCAAATTAAATTTACTCTGAATCACCCCTTTACTAATCATTACATTCAGTTGCTGGTTTATTAGGTACAACTGGCTAAGACTAATTCAGTCTAATACAACAGTCATGCAATAAATCATCATCATAATAATCATGATGTTCAGTAATTGTTTAAACTGAACCCTATTGCATTCTACAAAGAGGAGTTTCTGTTATTTAGCCGACCCTCAACGACGATCCAACAGAAACTGAACATTATAATCCTCATTGACGGACTATTATATTACACTGCACGTTGTTTCATCTATTGTAGGTGCGCCTAGTAAAAGGACCACGTTCTTTTTTTTCAGTTAATCCGGTCCAAACATGTGGTCCATTTGGTGACACCCTGCACACAAAATTGTATTTCTTAAAGCTTCCCTTTCATCAAAGAAATTCCCCACTCACTCCACCATTTTTTTTTTTTTTGAGCACTTTCCTTCACGGCACAAAGAGTTACCTTGGATCCATTTTTACACATCCATTAAACCTGGATTGCCCTTCCACCACTGATACATCGAGTCTGGTACATTTGCTTTGGCAGGTATTCAGTGACCTCATCATGACCGCAGACGTTTCCCCCTCCGTTTGCAATCAGCGGTTATCTCTTTTCTCACTTCTCATTGTGGAATGTCCCAATGCTCAATTCACCTCTCCTCACCAACAGGTGTCACGGCAGAATGAACTGCAGGGAATTGAGTCCAGATATTGGCAAGACAGCGACGGAGGGACCGCGGGTGTGTGAGTAATAAATTGTGTGCAAGTGTTTCCAGTTGGGGGGTATGTGTGTGTGTGTGTTGTTCATGGGGATCAGTGTGTGTGTGTGTGTGTGGATTTGTGTGTAAATATTTGTGTGTGGAATGCTGGTGCTGTGTGTTCGAGTGTGTGTGTGTGTGTGTGTGTGTGCGTTAAAGGCCATGCCAACGTTTTTTTCATATTATAACCACTTTCAAACCCCCCTACCTCCCAAACCCTGCTGAGACAAATGGAAATTTAAACCAACCACTTCAGAAAGCTGGTTTTTCTACCCAGCCGCCTGTTCTCACTCTCTGTGGCTGTAGCTAACAAGGCAATTGACAGGGTGATATGAGCACCATTTCCAGTCTGTCATTTCCTAATGTTAAACACCAGAGTAATCAACAAGCTGCCTGCCTTCCTGTCTGTGTCCCTCGCTCCCTCCCTCCCTCCTGCGCCACCGCTCGCTTGCTCTTTTCGTCTCCGCTAGTGTTCATTTAACACATCCATATTGGATTTCCTAATGCCTACATCCAACCAAGTGGCTTGCGGACTGCTTTTTGTTACAGACAAGCCCAATTTGTGTTGGCGCGAGTCCGTGCACCTGCCTGTGTAGGAGAGGAGAAGGGAACGTGACTGTGATGAGTGCGTTTGTGTGTCCGTGCCAGAGTGTGTCCCTGCTGTTGTGTTACATGGATAAGTTCAATTTGCAGAGGAATGAAATTGAAATCAGAGCACATCACCTTCCCGAGACTACGCATACACTTGGAGACCTGTTGTTGTGATATATATGGGATTACCAGATGCATTTATGTCGGAGAGTCAGGGAGACAGAGAGGGAAGGAAGCGAGGCAAAAGTGCACATGCATAAATAATGAGTGTGTGTGTGTGTGTATGTGGGGGGGTTACAGGGTACATGACACAAAGAAATGTTGAGCTGCATTATGTTAAAAATATTACATTTAAGAAAAAAAAATACTTAAATGTGTCACAGTTGTCCTCCACTTTCCCTGTACGCGCCTTAATGACTTCATAGTTGTCACCTATTTTCACCGCTAAAAACAAAGGATGTAAATGTTGAAACAAAGTATGCAAAACTGTGTATATTCACAATGATAACCCTTCACCCTTCAGTGATGCATTTGTTGGTATTTCTCACGCTACAGTTGGTTTATCCTCACTAATTACTGAGAATCAGGATTCAGGGGTGTTTGCATGTTTTCCTCCCTGCCTGCCATACTGTCAACCCGTCAGATGTTTGTGAAAATGAGGCATCAAGAATCATAATAAATTTACAAAAAAAAATAAAAAACTGAACTCCTCTATGGAAAATTTTCTCTCTTTTGATGGTTTGTAGATTAGGCCGGGAGTATGTTATTAATGAGCGAGATTACACCCAGCCGTCGCTAACCGGATTATGTTTTAATACAGCTCAATTTTCCTGCGCTATCCAGCTCTCCTCCTCCTTTTCTCTTCCCTCTGTCGCTTCATTTTCTTCCTCTCTTCCCTCATCTTTGGCCTCACTCTGTTTCATGCTGAGTGTGTGTTCCAGTGTTACTCGTGCGTATGTTTCATGCGATTCAGATTTTTTTTTTTCAATGCAGATATTCCAGGAACTACATGGGTCAGAGGACTACGCCAGCACGAGGACACGCACATTTCTGCACACATAAACATGCACGCACAGTGAACAATGTGTCAACACTGAGTTAATGATGGATAATAAAAAATATGCTAATGGCCCAGCAGGAGGTAGCGGATGAGTGTTCCACCATCAGAAATAGAGAGAAGTTTATTTCGACAACTTAATTACTTCGAGCTGGGATATGACTTCGAGTTTTACTGATTAACCCCATTAAAAGAAAGACAGAAAACCAAAGAAGGCACAAGAGTGTCGAATGAAAGAGGAGATTGTTTCTAGCTGCTTTTGTAGTTGGGAGACAGAGAGAGACGCAAGCTTCCACCATTCGGAAAATGAAATGAAGAGAACAGACATGAAAGGAGGGTGAAACAAAGACAGAATGATAGTGGCTGTGAAAAGAAAAAGCTGACAGCCTGGGGATGGAAGCAGTACTTAAGTGTGTATCTCTAGCGTTCTGCTTTTTTCCGAAATTGGGGATACCCTTTCTCTCTTCTTCCCTCGTCCCCTCTCCTATGTTTCTCTTGTAGTTCTCCCTCCTTTAAAAAAAAAAAAAAAAACTGTGGCTACACTTTGTGTCCCTCTTCTCTGACTCCCGTCTTCTACTTTTTCACCTCCCTTTCCACTGCAGTAGGGGGATTACAACATTGGTTTAGAGAAACAATAGGCCTAACACAGGGCTTAAGTGGCCAGAACCAAACTAAATCAAACATTTCGCTGACGGGGGTGCCGCAGTAATCCTCCCATTTTATTCTTGTTTTTCTCTTGTCTCCCCCCCCCCCCTCCTTTCCCTTTTTTCCTCTCTGCATTTGCCGAGAGCCTTCCCTCTTGTATGCCTTTAATCAGGGCTTTGTTTTTAAAGTTGGGTCCACCAGCGGCTCTCCTCTCATATTAAGAGTGTTTAATTGGCATTAAAACACTAGTAAGTACGTGTGTTTGGTTGATGGGCAATGAAGCAGGGCTAAATGTAAGCGGAGTGCAAAATAACCACTGTAATGACTGTCTGTTAAAAGACATGCATAGTGGTGGCATCAGTCACTGTGTAATAAAGAAGCATTCTTGTTCATTGAGGCCTGAATGGGTAAAAAAAAAAATGCGGTTAAGAAAAAAATATATGTTTCTCAGAGTACGTGCTGGAGAAGCTCAATCGAGTTCAATCAACCAAGTGAACCAAGAGTAGAGTGATTAAAATAAATGTGCGGTGGCAGTCATATCTGGCTTGGTATGAAATGGCACTGAATAAATGGAAATGCTGGTAGAAATGAGGGAGAATATTAGTCGACAGTGGCGTAACTGGTTTTCCTTCCAGAGTCATTCTAGGGTTACTATGGTTTGTGACTGCCTGGAAACTGATCTTGTATCATTCAATCATCATGAGTGCGTAGAGCCAAAATGGCACCCTCAAAAGAAGACAGATGGTTACCAAATTGGACCGTACACAATTTACCCCGTGCAATGGACAGAGAAATAGAGAGTGGTAGAGACACATTTGAAAAAAGACAGCATGGAAGAAAAATAAAAGATGGATTGGGTTTTGCAAACTCTAGCTTCTCATTAACATATTAAATGAACAGTTCTAGATGTTCATGGGTACCGTGTACTGAAATATTTAAAAGGGGAAATAAACGGAGGGCGTTAAAGGCTGGAAAAAGACCCCTTGCCAAGTTAAATGTCCAAAGATGGTGGACATTAGGGAGAAAATCAGAACAAGGGTAAACAACAGAAGAGGCAAAGAAAGAGGAGAAATGAGGCGGTCAGTTTGGAAGTGAGAATGAATGAAGGCAATGAATCAGCAAACACACAGACGAGGGAGAAGAAAGCCGGGCCTCCAAATCCCTCCAGGCCACCGCGTGAAGGCTAAATGTGTACCTCTTAAATGGCAGTATGAATACAGCTCTCCCTCTCTCTTTCACACGAAACACTGCTTCCGTCTTTCTCTTCCCATCCCCTGTCCCCGTACTCTATTCTTCTGTCTCCTCCTGGGTAAGAGAATGTCATGTAAAGAGGACGCTATAGCTGCTGCTGCTCTGCGTGTGCCATGATAACAAGGTGTCATAATTCCCTCGGGGCTAGATTTGCACTACTGGAGATGTGCTCATCGGATAACATCATCAGATAAGAAAAAGTACGGCGGTGGAGGGGAGGAGAGAAAAGGGTAGGAAGCCGGGCCACACAGACAACGAAGCTGGAACAGTAAATGACACGAGGCGACACGGACACGCGTGCATACAGATACACACATGTAGTGTAAGCATAAACAGGCAGAGATGGAAATACACAAACAATGATGTAAGGACACGTATACAGGCAGATGCCACGCAGCAAAGAGGGCATGTAAAAGAAAAACGGATTAAAACTTCATTTTTAGGGGAAAGTTTAAGAGCACAGGCCAGTATCACTCTAAGTTGTATTCGTTGTTGTATATTGGAAGAATGCGCACCTCACACTTTACATCCAGTGCCCTGTCACCCTCACTAAATCCTATTTTCAACCCCCTCCCTCCTATAGTTTCAGGCTGATTTGCTTTCTAGAATCTCTCTGAATGCTTCCTGTCCAGCCAACATAGTCCACATGAGAGAACAAAGGAGTTGGTCCACTTCATTTATTAACGTGCACTCAGAACATTGAGCGAAAAGAGAAGGAGCAAGTGGTGCTGCAACTTCCTTGAATCCCTAAGTGTTGCCTCTCAGGCTCCGTACAGGCTGCTGTACCAGTAACATCCTTGTACTAAAGATGCAGATACAAAAAGTACCTTCTCTCTCAAATAAACTAAACATGATTGTACTAAGGGTTAATGTATTAAATATACAGCAGAGGTTTACACAGTATCTCTATTGTTTATTTTTTTTATTGTTATATTACCATTTTTATGGAAAGTGCAATAATGAATTCCTTTTTCTCATTGGCTAGATTGATCTAGCCATGACTACTACTTGCAGATATTGTGCTGTGAAGGTTAAGAATGTTGGCATTAATGAATAATGAATAAAGAAAAACCTTGTGATTGAATATAATGCAGGGTTTTGTAGAATCGTCCAATAATTGATTTGCTCTGCCAATAGGGTGGACTAGCTCTCGCACTGTTCCTTTAAATTCATGCTGATCATGATAGATGGAATCCCATCATCTTTTGTTGACTTCCATTTGAATAAATATCTCTAGACAGTGTGGGGGACATAAAGGAAGCTCACCTGGGAGCATCCCACCAGGCAGTCAGACAGCTGCTCATTTAAAAGATAGATTACAGCTTCATTTACAAACTGTAATTAATACACATAACTTCCCATACGCAGTGGAGAGGGACGCAAATAAAACAAGGAAATACTCCACATCCTGGCAGCTGTGGAAAAGTGTCTATATATTAATGTGTGCATCATAAAAGTTTATCTTTACTTTGAATGTGTGTCAAAGTGAAGAGCATCTCAGGGAAAGTTAGAAACGCATGTTTAGTATAATTAAGGGAATAGGTGTTTTATTTCTTTACTCAGACAGGACAGAGAGGTAGACTTTGCCTCCGGCTATGACAGATTTGCCTTAGAGGAAATGCTGTGGATGAAAATTACCAAGAATGCATGAATGTGAAGTTTAGAGAGCAAGGTATAGGGGGGTGAGATTGGAAGGGGGGGGTCTGATAAATACACAGGATAAGTAACTGAAAGTCTTGACAGAAGATGACAGAAAACTTTGAAAAAAAAAGTCTTTGATGTGTTGCATGCACATATTTGGAGTAAACAAGTGATTATTATACACAATGGATACAGTAATTCAAAGGCGTATATATATTTTAGTGTACGCATTTCCGTTTGTTTTGTCCCGTGTGGGGACACTCAATAACCTTGGTATATTTCTTTTTAGAGATGCAGCAACAGCTAGTTGGGATTTGTCCCACGCAGTTTGCTACGAAACACTACTCGGAAAGTACTGCAAAAACGTACGTGAGGTTTAAACTATTAGGACATTTTGTCCCGGCACACAGCTTGCGACATATGGCTGGGTGCTTAATTTTTAAAACACAATAAGCCCGATCAAATCAATCAGTGATTATTACGCTGTCATGTAGGCTGTGAGTAGTGACGCCAATCCCTGCTGCTGAAAGGGCAGAATATTTATTGAGACTCAATGTTTATATGTCTTTTATTCTCATTTACAGTACTTTGTTCCAATTATCTTCAGTCGTGCACGGACACAGTATGACGTGAAAACACAGATGTTGTCCAGGACGACACCAGCAGGACCGGAGTAACCATCAGTGGGTCTGTAAATACAACAACCACGTCCCTCACAAGTCAGGGGAGTATGATGAGACGAAGCAACCAACTGCAATGGCTGCAAACACTGGAGGGGAAGGGGTCAGTGTGCGCCCCCCCCCCCTTTTTACTGTATATTACTAACGGGGAAAATGTCAACCGTGCCATTCAATCATCTAGCCAGCAATCATTTAGTAATCATTCCTCTTCAACGCCCGGCAGAGACAGAAGGAAAGGACGAGGGGGGGAGCAACAAAGGGAAATAAAGAGAGATAGAAGGTGAATAAAGCATGAAATGGAGAGACAGAGAGAGAGACAGAAGAAGACAGAGACAGAAGGGGAGTGAGCAACAGCCTGCCATTGGTAGCTGAAGCGTGTATGTCTTTGACAGCAGACAATAAGCCCAGATGGTAACTCTTCCTTTGTTAACTTTGATGGATATTTCGCATTCAGCGTCAAGGCTTAGAAAATTACTATATCACCTACAATAGGCTGTTAGCCATCATTTACCTTATGGTTTTTCTCTGAACGTTTCTTAGGGAAATGCGAGTGTCTCTTTTATTGTGCTAAATACTCTCACGCTTATGTTCACACAGGGCTCGTGAAAATGAATCAATAGGATTATGTCTGAAGGAGTCAAGTGAATAGGCTTGAAATTGCTCTCCATCTAGCATGATACATGTCATATGTAGCCTGGACAGTGTGCTTGTACGATGGATGGCGTTGCTTCACTATCAGTAGGAACAATTACCCTGGGTACATTATTTACAGTTTAAGGACTGAATGATTTGAATGAGTGGATAAATTGCTTCTTTTTTTTTTAACCAGTCAATATGGACCGTTTCACACCTCCATGTGTACAGATGTAAACCTCATTATATCTGAATTTATATACAGGCCCTAGAAATCTGGACGTGCACCGTTATGCACATGTGCACTTTATTGAGGATGCTCCGGTTCAAAGCTAAAGTTTGACTTGCAGAATGGTGTCTTTTCTCACGCTGGGGTTAACGTTTGCAAGCATTGCTGTATCTCACACAGATATTAAAGGCTTAAAGGGTGAGGCTCAATGCCTGCGCTTCCTGCTGTGAGACCAACAGGACACACGGCCATGACTTGGGGTCACATAAAGATGCAGGCCATCCCTCTACCGCTCTTCTGTAGGAGGGGCGTGAGGGCAGGGTCGCACTTACCAGACACAGTTCAACAATCAGGGCCAACAAAACAACCCCCACCCTGTGACCGTCTTTGAAAAAGGAAGAATGGGACATGCATATGTAGATATCCCAGGTAGTCTTCTACACACTGCACGTATAAGGGATCCTAGAAACACCACCATCTGGGAGAGACACAGTATTAGAATGGCCAGCAGACACCCATCAATCATACTAACTGGCAAGGAGGTGGAAGATTGATGATCATACTTAGCTAATTGCTAAGTAGGG
Source organism: Bovichtus diacanthus (assembly GCA_943590825.1). Taxonomy (NCBI): domain Eukaryota; kingdom Metazoa; phylum Chordata; class Actinopteri; order Perciformes; family Bovichtidae; genus Bovichtus; species Bovichtus diacanthus. The sequence goes on along the minus strand of CALSBV010010348.1, from coordinate 1,871,313 downwards.
ACTTCGATAGAAGTTTTTTTAGCACCATAAAAGTATTATCAACTTATTCCTCAGTGGAAGTTATTTTAGTAACACCAACATTGTTATTAACACACTTCTCAGTTTAAATGGAGTTTCTAAAAAGGATTTATTTTTATTTTTAAACTTGTGTCCCCTACATAATGAAGAAGATTACCTGCTGGCATCGACAGGTCTATCAGTCAGTATGTTTACTGTAGGAGATACCCATTCCAGCTCATTATGTGAAGATGAGGCATCATAACTATAGCAAGGAATATAACTCAGAAAGACGGAAACAATCACAAAAATACCCCAACTGCAATTTAATCATTGTTAGAGTGAGGAGAGAAGATAAAGATTGAATTATAATTGCATTTCCGCCGGAATCTGGTATCGGAAGGTCAGATTGAGATTGGCACTGGTGTTCCGGTTGATCTCCCCCATTTCAATGCTACGCTGTTCCGGAATAAAAGGAAAGAACATATCAGAATATTCCCAGTGTAACAGAGACAAGATAAAAGTGTGTATAGACTTGTGTTAACACACTGGGGAGGAAGTAAGACGGAGGCTTGAAGCCAAGAGACAATGCAATCCTGTGATGCAGCCAACATTAGAAGACCGCATCTACACATTCACACATGAACTTGTAGGTGTTGCTTCTTTAGGTTGATAGTTTTTGAAAATGTAAAACAATATAATATGCCCTCTCCAGCTTTTTTTCCAGGCTGTGATGTGTGTAAAAGAGCAACAGCGAAGGAGTAGTAACTAATCGTTTACTGCAGTAAGTAACTGTGCGTGGATGTGTGTGCATGTGTTTGCAAATGCTGCCTCAGTGGCTTTCAACTGTTATGTATGCATAAGTTTCAAAACCCATGCAAAGCTTTACAAATGCAGCTCGGCCTTCTCTTGTTTTGTTTTTTTAAATGCCTTTTTCCATGTCGTAGATCTTCGTCTCTCTCATTTGCTTGTGATGAGGATATACTTCAATTACAGAAAATTAGGGGGTTTGGGAAGCTGGCCTGCTTGTGCCTGTCAGTGTGTGTGTGTGTGAGTGTGTGTGTGTGTGTGTGTGTGTCACTGTGTATTGTTTATATCACTTCAATGTCTACCCCAAGGTGGTGCTGTGCCATTACCAATCAATGTCCAGATTCTTCATAAAACATGTCTCTGTATAACAAGCGACTATCGGTGAGTGTGCACATGCTTTCTCACACGCACACACACACACACACACACACACACACACACACAATAAAGGGATGTGCTTGTACATGTGCATTTGTGTGTGTGTGTGTGTGTGTGTGTGTGTGTGTGTGATCTCAAAACCAGAGGAAGTTAAAATGCTAATACATGTTGCTTGTTAATGTTAAATTCGATTGCTCAGGAGGCTGTGGGCCACACGCACAAGCACAGACACACACACACACACACACACACACACACACACACCCACGCACACACACTTCAATAACTCAAACTCTACAGCAGCTGAAAGGCACCTTGCAGGTTTGTGTATGGCATGTGAGTATAATGACGATTTTAAGTGAGGCCAACAGATAATCCTGTTGCTATCCACACTGTAGTGATCTTTGCGATGCTTGCAGATACAGTAACGGAACATACACTTAGTATATATTCAAAGAATAAATTAATTTGACATGTTACAACTGTAGATAGCATGAAACTGTAGTCCTAATAGGGACAGAAGTATGCCATGGGCCATGTGTGCAATCTGTCCAGACCGAGGAAGTTCATATGACTAGGCCAGAATGGGCAGGATAGATCTATATATATATATATATATATATATATATATATATATGTATATTCCAAGTATTGTGTATGTAGTCAGCTTGCACAGGCTTGATATTAATCTGACATGAGTACTTTGGGAATATCTCAGTGTATTTTACATGTCACAGATAAGATATAAAAGGACATGCGTGACAGGAGTGCAACGGTAATGAAGCTAGCTCCAAATGTACAGGACGTGTGTCACAAGTTGGCTGTGGTGCAACTTGCAAGTATAAATTGCATGGAGTAGACATGAATATTTGACAAGACACAGATGGAAAACTCAGCCGTCCTTGCCTTTTCCTATTCCTTTGAGAAACCCAGGTTCACGGGATAGAATCGGAGAGCGTAACAGAGGATGGTAAATAGCAGCTGTAGACTTGAGACTTGGATTTGACTGCTGCGAGACTCGATTTATTTGAGACTCAAAGGCCAAAAAGCTGAAGAATTTACTTTTTTTGTCCCATAAAGAATGAAAAATGCTATATTGTGCAGCTCACTGGCTTATCCTTCTCGAACGTTCAGCCGTGTTTTTCCGGTCAAGCACTAAACAATTCGGTGAATAAATATTTTTGAACAAATCTTGAACCGAATAACCCGAATCTAGTATTTTAACATTTCAAATGAAATCCAGGCATTTGGGTCATGGGTTTAGTCACCACGGACAGCGCTCTGCATTTCATTACATAGTACTGACATTTTTGAGCTACTCAGACCAACATTTGAGTCATACCCCATACTGGAAGAAATGTATTCGAAGAAAAAAAACATGTTGATGTTCAGCACTTTAGCTTTTCCTCAAAGTGATGGAGTTAAAACTGCAACTTAAATGAGATACTGTCTGAAATACCTTATTTTACCCAGGAAAAGAAAAAGGAAATTGAATATAGATGGATTTAGGATGAGGATTTAGAAGAATTGCCTCATTTATCTTGCCGTTTATGTTGTATCTGGGGAATCCGCCACGTTTGAATTGTTTCTAGAACACATGGTATTACATAGTCTTAAAAGCGTTTCGTCAGCATAAAGACTTGCTTTGGAAATGAATCGCAATGGTTGATACCTTGGATAATCCTGCTGTAGTTTTTCATATGAATGTGGTAGGGCTATTATACCATCAGCTCCCACTGTATGATAACGTGCATTATGCGAGGACAGCACCTCAACCGTACTTTCTGCATGAAATTAGGTATGGCCATCCATCTCTTTCCTAACTACTTGAATCCAGCAACACTGTTACCTCTGCTATTATAACTGTCTTCCTGAGATTAGAAGACTAATGGAGGGTATTACCTTTTTGTTGCACAATTTGTTTTTTTTACACAAAGCATATCATTGCCTGGTGTTTTCCAAACTATTTATTGTCTCAAAGCAGCTTCTTTTTTGGAGGATTCATGTAATTTAACAACAGCGGGGTTATGAGCGACATATTTACACTCTATAATAGATGATCATTTTTTTTTCTATTATGATCAACAGTGAAACAAACTTTTTTTCCATTTAAGTCCTAAAAACATGAATACACAGAGCTAGCAACGGAGAACAAAGCAAACTTGATATGGGTGACACAATAAAAGCGTCATCAAAGCGTACTAAAGATCTAGCACAGTATATTTTTTGTTTTTTCTTAGTTTTTTTGGTATGTGCCACTTTACACATACTGCATGTATATGTGACTGCGAAGTGACTGTACTTTGAGAGAGTACTAAGTGGCTTAATGGCATATGTTCCTTCTGGCAAGGAGCCATGAAAGTAGAGCGGAGGGGAGTGCCAGAGAGGGGAGAAGAGAGCGATGTTTGAGGTAGAAAGTGACGAAGGGAGCCATGGCTGAAATGTTACATTAAGGTCAATGTTTAATTACAACCCAGACTCATTCTCTGCCTCTGCTGTATATTTAAGTGCCAATAATTAACCATTGATTAGACGGGCTAATGACGAGCAAATATTATCATAATGGTGTGCTAGCCAAGCGTCTACTAAATGTGCTGTATCCACTTCATCTGGACATTCTGTGAATTTGCGAAAACAAATGCTAGCACTTGACCAATGGCTGGGTCTCGAATAGTAGCCGTTGTCTATTGTGCCAATAAAGACCGGGGGAATTAAGGCGGAAAACAACATTACTGCTATGTGCGCTAGTAAGTGGTTTAAATTCAGTATTATGTACATTTCCATATCATTATTAAATATCATCAAAACAACCCGGTTATGTTATACCCTTTAATGTTGTCGTGAGGATATTTGATCGTGAATTAGCTTTTTTTATGTACAACCATAACTGTGTCAATCCTAATGCATTTGCATGTTTCTGTGTGTGCGTGTGTGCGTGTGTGTGAGTTTGTTCCGTTTTTGTGTGTGTAGACAGAAAGACAGACAGACACTCCTCATGAGTCCGAGGGACCCATCCATATTTCATCCATGTCCATCCATAATTCACAGACCAAACCTCAGTGCCTCAGCAGTGAGGAACTCATAATAGGATACGACATCGCTCACGTTTTCCCACGCACTCCATCTCACTTTCTCACGCTCACTTTGACACTTTCTCTCTTCACGTCTCTCCTTTGTGTTTGTTTTCTTGTTGTGCTAATGTTTCTTTTACACCGTCTGACTTCAATATCAGTCTGCCCCCACTCCTCTGAGCTGTCCTGCTTTTCATTGGTAGTTATCATGGAGCAAGAAGGTTCCACGAACCATTCACCGTCCAAATAGCTTAGTACAGAGAGAGTTCTCAGAATCCACTATCTGGTTCATCTGAAATCCCGTAGAGGTGACCTTTCAGACTTCTGTTTGCCATTGTTTGAAATCCATTGCATGAATTATACAGCACACATACACATACAGCTTGTTACAAGGTTCAATAGCTACCTTCCACAGGTGGCTTGATCCACTAGCTGAAATAATCTTTGCTGATGTATTTGACATGTTTTTGAGGACTTCGCTCTTACAATATCCAGAAGTGTTATAAAAAAGTTATTTTGCCGTACTGGTATTCTGAATTTTTCACTCGTTTATCCCACTTCATAAGCTCAATGTGTTTTCTCACGGGTAATATCCAGCAGATATTTAACTTTACCACCCAGATGTGAAGACACTCGGATGCATGTACTGCAGCTACGCTTCACTGCCCTTCAGGTCATTTACATATAAGAGTTATGTGGGATCAAAGGTGTCAAGGGAGGTGTAAAAGTGATAACACATGATCTAAAATGATAATATATTAGCAGATTAATCAGTGTATTAATTAACTAGTTAGATCTAATCAGTAGTCCATCTATTGAAGTTACCCAGCCATAACAGATCGTGCAGATCGCCTCCCTCCCTGTCACTTCCTCCTACGAACTAATGTATATATAGAGATTTTAATCTTGCATTTTATACCCCGCACCAGCGCAATCATCAACTTTCACTAATATAGCAAATATCCTATTAAGAATGTCTATTCTCAGCCTTCCACCCCCAAACCTTGTTCCTCTCCTGCTCTTGTCCTTTTTCTCTCCATGCAACCCACACTCCTCCTGGGCTTTGGTCAGTAATTGTGGTGGATATAGGGTCTTTTCTCACCTCCCCCAGGCTTAAGATACCTTTACAGACTGGTCAGCGGTAGACTCTTACTACCACAGACTCGGGCTATGATTCACCTCACTCTGCAACCAACACCTACAGGATCATGTGTCCAACTATACAGATTCACCATGTCTGCTCCAATGCTGTGTTTTGCTTCTCTCTCAGTCTCGTGTTTGCATGGATATTGGTTTATTTTTCGGTGTAAGCTCTCCCACAGATAACTGAATTTGTGTCCTCCACTCCATGTTTCTCTCTTTCGCTCCATGTCTACCTGTGTGCACCTTCCTCCCTTTCCTTGTTTCTGCTGAAAGACACTTAACTCACTTTAGCTCCACTAACTCACTTTACCTCCACTTACTCACCCTTTGTAGCTGATGTCTTAAGGTGTGTGTAAGGATATGCACATCGCAGGCAAGCGAAAGTTAAATGGGTTGTTGAGTGTTTGCATGGGCTCTATTTGTTGAGGAAACACATACAGTACAAACTGATTAAACCTTGAGACAGAAGTTTATATCTTGCACTCAGCGTTAAGGTGTTTCCAGTGGGATAAATCGTTCAAAATGATTGAAGAATGATGTCCTATACTAATGATTTAGTTGCATGAACTGTGAATCTGCATAAAAGGATTTACAGTTTTATGTGCACAGAAATACAAAAACAAATGTCTCTCCCTGAAACCCAGCGGCATGTCAGAGGATGCTGTTTGTTATGTGTTGAATTGCAGATAAGTATAAGAAGCAGCTTACATGGGAGGGCTTTATGTGATTTAGTTTGTTGCTTCTTCCAACTAATGCTATGACAATTGCTCCGTGGGCTTTCTGCTGCTCTCGTCTGAGGAACTGATCCAGACAGATGGAAATTCAGAACAATTGCACTTTGTTGAAGTGCTAAAAAACAATCAGAGAAGCTCAGAAGGGGAGTTGAAAAATATATATAGGAGATAATTCACTTTTTTATTAGGCTTTCATTGCCTTAACACAAAATTACAAGCTACATTAATTTAAATGTTATTATTATTATTATTAATATTATTATATTTAATAGCATAATTAATATCATAGACATTCCATGTACAAAAATATTTTTCTTTTTTATTTAGAATTAACTAAAAAAGTTTAATTAATGATATAAACTTCAAAGAAAATTGCTCATAGAGCTTATATGCAAATACACACACATACAATCAGGTTAACTTTGACTGACAAAGCACAAACAGCGTATGGTTCATTTAATAAAACAAGGATAAACTGTATAAACAGGCAGACAAACACACACACACACACACACACACACACACACTGCGCACATTATATGAACACTTTTGACGTTCAACTCTCCAGTCCACTCACATAAACAGTATGCACACTTTCATACACACACATTAGACAATCTAATGGCGTCCTCTGACATCAAGATGAGTTACTTCAAAGGGTTTAGCTCAGAACACTCCCGCCTCTGATACCTTAAACAACTCCCCAGAGCGTTGGAGTGTTGAGCACACACACTCACATACACAATCTTGCACCTCAGCAGAAATATACTGATTGGTCCCAGTGTAGAGCCACTGAGAGGAAGAGGAAAAACCTACAGGAAAGAGAAAGAGAAGAAGAGTATTTTCCTTTTGAGAATATATTTAACGGTATATTTATTATTACTACTATTATTACTGGCCTTGCTTGCGTTGCTTACACATTGTAACCCAGGTTTTATTAGTGCTGGCACCCTCTAACAAGCTTTATTGGCTTACTTCTGAAGAGCATCACAACAAACCCTCCTGGTATAGGGCTGTGTAAATAGCCATCACACTCTAAGTTGTCTTCTACAAAGTCAGCAACTTAAGGCAGAGTGAGAAAGTTTGTGGACTCCACGTCATAGAACTACAGTTACAATGCATAGCCTTTGTTCAATTTAAAACATGCTTTTTGCCTTCGAGAAAGGCCAAAGGCGATGGACCCAGAAGCTTATACTCCCTGCTGGCTGCACTGACTAACTGCTTTTGATCTCGCATAATATCATTGCAGGAAAACGGCAAACTCACCGGTGATTGCATCTGAAAGGCAGGAAGGCAGGGAGTTGAGCCCCCTCTACACACGCATGTCAGTCTTTGAAAAAACTGTCTCAAGGTGTCCAATAGGCTGATGTACTCACACCCAAAAAACTACTGTCTGGTCTGAGCGATGGTGTGCGAGAAGCAAAATCAGGAAGAATTCAGCTGTAACCAAGCCACCAATCACCCTCACTGGTGGAGTTGCAGAAGAGGCTAATTACTGTTGAAAACCATGCTGTGCATCTCAGACAGATATTCTCTCAGCCTCTTCAAATAGTATAAAAAAAGCACGGGCCCAGGAGAGAGGCACGAAGCGAAAGTGTCCTAACGTGTGAACAGCGCACCTCCAAACCTCATGTAGGAGAGCAGGTGCAGCCAGGGACAACCCATACACACCAAACTCAAGGCAACTATACTACAAGTGGATCCAAACCAGCCACCTGAAAATAAGTCAAATATGCACAACTCCAGCAAAAAAGAATATCTGGATCTTTAGGTGCGAAATGCTCCACTATGTTCACCAGCTAGTCTCTCTTTTCGCAGTCTAGCCATGTCCACTATGCAGTACATTCAGTCAAGCAAGCAACACGAAGCAACGAGACATAGCCGAGCAATACTGATTATAACATGTTGACATGCAGAGCAGCGAAAAGCAACATGACATACGTGAAATACAGCAATGAGGATGGAAAAAAAAGGTTAAAAGATGTAGTTATAAGTCAGTAAAATGATGATATGTCACATGTTAGTTCTACAACAACGTGATCCGGTGTTGAACTCGGGCGTTTCTGACCAGTTCAGACTCACATACTTTAAAATATCTTCACACGAGCACGCGTGCGGACTTAAAGGCACACGTCACAGCTCCCACAGACGGGGGGATTTCAACAGTGCAATTACGCTCTGGCTCTGGTCAAATGAGAAACTTTGGCAACGACATTTTATTAAAATGTCCCCGCCATCTTTCAAGACAGAGGGTGGTAGAGATAGAGTATATTTATGTGACAAAGACATTAAGAACGCAATAGCGGTGACTTTGACTCCAGAGTGTTAATGTTTCGCATCTCGTGCCCACATCCCATCTTTCCTGCCTTTGCCCATTTCCTCTATTTCCCCCCCGCCCCTATCTTTATTCTTCTCAATCCTTTTATTGCCATCATTATCCAGAGTAATCTCTGCCCACATGCTACTCCGCCTATTGATTGTTTGCGGATCCTTTGCGGCCAGCTGGTTTTTCAAGGGTACGTGCAGGTGAACAATATATACCCCATGTCTTCTGGGTGCATAGATTACAGGGACACTTCCGCTCATCTACCACCGACACATATTGCATTGTCATGGTAAAATAAATAAAGGCCCTTGCACTATTTGAGAGTTTATAGTAGTGGCATTTATTCAGTAATACGAACCACATTAACCACTGTGACCTTCTTGGTCCCTGGATGAAAGGTACAGTACATGCATTTACACAATTGATCTTTATAATTCATAGCATACCTTCTATGTTAGAGTAGTGTATTTAGGATTACATATTCATCATGAGTTACTTGAATGGTCAACTATTTGCTCATTGGAAACCATTACAGGAAAAAGCCAAATAACTAGCTTGCGCGACGTATAGCTTGCGTTCCATTTTTCTTCACATAAACAATGTCAGATTTCAATTGACTGGACTCTAATCCCGACCTCTCTTAGTTACTGTTGCTACAGCTCTCGAGCTTTCCCGTCTCTCTGCACGGACAAGTATGCAGTGATAACAGTGCCAGTGACGCTGAGGTTTACCTCTCAAAAGTGGACACGATGAGAGAGTTCAAAGATGCCATTCATGTCTAACATCACCCGTGATTAAACAGAGACAGGGGTCATGCCCTCCTCCCCCTCCAATACACAACCACCTCCTAGCATGTCACATGTTTAGCCATTTTCCTTTTCGATGTTGCCTATGTAGTCAAACACAAATCTGTTTAAGTACAAGGGATCCTCTACGAAGTTGGACATATACAAAACTATAATAACATTGAACCCTATTGGCTTGTTTAACTGTATAAAGTAAATCAGCGTATAAATGATCAGCTTGATGTTCCTCCAGGCCAGTAACACCAGAGGAGAGAACCACTGTACGCAGCCTTGTCATCGCCTATTAATGACTCTTCACACTAAGTGGCTGCTTGAACACTGCCTGTTCCCTTGTTCCTGTTGACTCCCATGTGTTGCTTGGGACCTTTTTTTTTTTTTTTACACACTCATGGAACATGACAAGCCACACATACTAATACAGCAGTCATTTAACTTGAGGACTGACTATGTACTAAAGTAGTGATGAGGAGTGATGAAGAGAGGTAAGTGCAGGGTCTTTTTATGTAACAGTGCAGGGCTCTCTTATACTAACTTAGCGGCAATATTATTGCATTTTATGATGTTGCAGTTTACCTTTCTTACACAATGTATTTGATACGGGTTGAGAATGTTAAAAAAAGAAGCTAATCTACTAACAAATATACAAATATATTAAAAGAAAGCTGGTGGCGGTTACAACAATGGAGCTTTTTTAAAGTCTGCCACTTTACCATTTCAGTTATTTTAATCATTGATATTGGCCATATTATTTTTTGAATATGCTCCCTTCCTCTATATTTCTCACTTGTGTTAGTCACATCTTTTTCCGGCGTCAGTCATGCCAGCTGATATTCATCTAGCCACACACAGCTAACACATCTTCGGGGACATATGTTCTAAAAATACTTTAAAGACTATACATCTAGCCTCAGGAATGTGTGCGCTTTCCACTAATTAACCTGCAACTTTTTTTTTTTTTTTACTCAGGTTTTATCTTCCTCTTTGCAATTCCTCTCCTTCAACACATTTCTGTCTTCTGTCGTTTTTCATCTCACTCTTGTTCCCTCAGTTTGTCTGAACTGCTTGATTGTTTTTCTTTAAATTCTCTATGGATATAACACTATAACATGTGATGCTAATTTAGTACTGTAGTTGCTAAAAACAACATGTATGAATGAGCTATCACTCTCAGCTATGGCTCTCAGTTAAGATTTTCGAATGTTAAAGTGTAGCTTAGGCGTAAATGGCTGATAAACAGTTGACATTAAAACAGTGATGCTATAATTTATTCCTTCTCTGCAAGACTCCAACCTAAGCCGCATGTTTTGGCACCAGCACAGGGACATTAAAGTAAGATACACTATTTAGTCTTCCTAGCTCACACACACACAAACACACACACGCTGTGCGCACAAATGCGAGAGTACACAAACATGAATTGAACTGTGCCACTACAAACACAAAAACAGTGTGTTTCAGACCCTCTGTTGTGTCCCAAATGTGTTTTAACCAAAACTACATTCAGCAAAACCCATATGATTTCAGTCCTCATTGGGTTCAGGTTAGAGTTAGTATAAGGCTTCTGGTTGGATGCATTTCTATATTGTTGTGTATGTGTGTGTATATGAGAGTTACCTATACTAAACACCGGCCATTTGATAAATGGTAGGAGAGAGGCTGATGTGGGTCCATCAATCATCCAGACCTTGGTGTATGGCAGGCAAATAAAATAAAGCGTCCCAGGTGCATAGGCAGGAGAAATATCGAATGGACCAGACTGACAATGATGGAGACCTCCAGGCATGAGAGACGGGATTCACCTAAAACACACCGGTGAATGCAAACCCAAACACACACACATCTATAGTCTTACCTTCGGTGCTGCCAGTTCTCACACAATATTTGGTGATGTTTACCTACTAGCTCCCTATCTACATTTGAGCTTCAAACATGTCTCTGTGTGTAGGTTGTCTGTGTTTTTTCCTGTACACAGAATATGTCCACTTGATAATCTAATAATAGTTAATATTATTTGAGGAGATTGATATTTACTGATGGTAGGCAACTTGTGCATGACATATCTGCAATAATGATCCAGGAAAATGCCTGTTCTTTATTTGCTTATTGCCTTAAAGGGGTGGGAGGGGCGCTGTGGAAACGTGCCGCCCACGTTTATAGTGAGAGGCTGATTTTAAAGATCCATGAGGAAAGTGCCAATTTCTACTTGTAGGCTCTTGTCGGAACACCTTTCCAGAGAGTTGCTATTGGCAGCACATATTGATTATCCACTGCCGCCAGACCTAGTTATGTACTACCAAACTGGGTGCATAGCCTTCTATTGCTTGAAGTACATAACCAATACATAGTTTAAAAACACACATTTAATGAATTACTTTAAGTCTACAATTGGTTTGTGATACATATACTCAAGCCTAGATGAACAGAAGCAATAAAGTTGCAAAATTAAAGGAGTTAAATTATAATAATGCCCAGCAGGGGGCGACTCCACTGGTTGCAAAAAGAAGTCCAATTGTATAGAAGTTGATAAGAAAATCACACACCTTCTCATTTGATTTATTACCTTAGTAAACATTTTCTTAATGCGTTTATGGTCTCAATCACTAGTTTAAAGTATTCTTCTATATAGCATGATGTTCATTTAATAAATGATGGTCCCATTTAGAGAAAAATAGACGATAATGCAAGATATGATGTAGGGCGTGGCGACCTAGTGATTGACAGTTCGCTACCACGGTGTAGTCCGGTTTGGGTGTTGTCCGTGTTTTCCTCTTTGAACCTTAACCCTTTCATAGTGTGTTTTCAGTTCATGAAAGTTCATTGTAAAATGTGTAGTCGCCTGAAAATGTCTTGGTCACCATTCAGTCGTAGTGGTTAAAAAAAAAACAGCTTCCCCCAAATGACCAAAAACAAAAAGTTAATGCAAGTGTAAATGAGAAAAGATTCACCCGAAAGTAGATCACAACCAAACAAACAAAAAGAAGACATAATACTGGTAATACTGACAAAACATTTTTATTTATTAAATTATTTTAAAATAGAACAAGAGCTCAAAAGAAATGAGAACAATATCATACTCACTCTTTGTGTTAGTATGTGTCCTATCCAGGCTGGTAGAAGAAACACAGATGGTCCAAACGCATTATGCTGCGGTGATGTATTTATTTCATCAGCTTTACATACGCACAGACACATATTTACACATTTATTAATTCATTATCCTATTTGGAATTCAATATGTCTACTCGTTTGCAAGGCAGGTTTGAATCGGGGAAAAATTGTTCAGCCGTAGGTGAGATTTTTTTTTTTACTCATTTAGTGAAATTTTATTTCAAACAGATTCCATCATAAATGTGTAACAGAAGCAGATGGGTGGCAATGGCAAGCAGAAAGCATTAATAGTAAATAAATTACCAACATTAAACTCAGTGTGTCTCAATCAGACTATAACTTCCTCATGTTGACTTGAACTGCAACTTTGAGGTCTTTATTATTCATACAGTATTTGCTTTTAATCTATATTTATATATCTATGTATCATCAGTATATCTCCAATCTTGCTTGCATTTCCAAATGCATGTATACATACATCTTCATCAGTGATTATTGTCTTATAGGTCAAATCAGAGATGGGAACATTAAGAAAAGTAACCTCCCATTTGAAAACTAGGAATCTGAAAAAAACTTCATGACTTTATTACAGTATCATGTGATACAATAGGTAACCAAAGTCCCTGATATAGAACTTGCTTAAAATCATTTTATTAATGTTTTTGATTAAGTTGGAGATATGCATGCTTCTTTTGAGACATTTTGAGTAAAACCTAGGTGATTTAGCAGATGTGTTTGATTCTAGAAACAGAGCTTGGGCGCATGCAAGATGATCAAAAAAAAAAAAATACCCTCCCATTGACTTGTGTTGAGACAATTTAGGAATCGCTGTACTGCTTCACTAAGAAAGGCTTAGTCTGACTACTACCTACTACCTTTTTCACCAGCTCCTGTCATGATCAGTACATGTTGGAAGGTTACTAAATCAATTTAGGAAAAAAGATTATAGCTCCTTTCCAACCCACATTGACAATTAACAGACCGTAAAGACATTGAATCATAACGTTAAACTACAGGCTGAACTAATACTTCTCCACAAAGCTTTAGTATATCCTATTTTAGTATTAGGGCAGTTACTGATGCACTTCTTACAAATCAACTGGTGCTGATCATTTGGATGCCCTTTTTCTTAAACTCTTTTTTTTTTTATTTGACTATCTCCAGTGGACTAATCCCCACAGCCTAGAGAACAGTTAATGACCTCTCTCTACATAAAAGTGGTGACAAAACTGATGTAAATGATCATCAAATTATTTTCAAATCGTGTTGCCTGGCTAAAATCTTGGAATCCTTGGTAAATAATCAGCTCAGGTCCGATGTCTCATTGTTTTCTGTACTCAATCCCTATCAATCTGGATTTAGGCCGATGCACAGTACCATTTCTGCTACGTGGAATACATTCAATCTGTGTGCGGATGCAACGTCTACACAATCGGCCATTGAATGTCTGCAATCTTCATTTCATGAAATAAGGCCTTGGAATGTTGTATTCTATTTTTAAACTTCATTGTACTTCTATTTTATTATTTTCTTCTCGGCATGTTTTTTTTATCCTATATTTGAACTTTTAGTCATCATACATTGTTGTTTTTAATGTTAGCTGTTTTGTATGCAAGCATTGTTTTACATCTCGACACCGTTGTATATGAGGATATGTCCTCAAAAGTCTTTTGAACTTAAACAAATAAATATAGAATACACTTTGGAACAAGCGTTTTCTTTAAGCCATACTGTACATATTCACTCATATACGCGGACAAGTGTTAGTGCACACAGTACACAAATCATCAAGCATATGCCAAGTGCTTCTACAGAAATCGAATGTTGCTGCATTGAATGTTGGGCTTTTCTCGTAAATACTAGAAATGACAATACACACACACACACACACACACAGATCCGAGTTTTGCTTGCAGACAAAAGACAAAATCTGATGCATGCTGAATCACTGTAAGAGATGGCACACATGTTATTGCATTAGGCTAAGTAAATTACAATAACGTAATAGGTCAAGTCCACGGAAATTAAATGAAAGCAAAAGAATCATGGACCAATAACACACACGATTCATTGAGTTGCTCTGAGTATAAATCTTTTAGACAGACGTGTTTGCGAGCAGTATGTTGTCAGATGTGTACGTGCTGGTGTCACGGCCTTGCATCCTCCACCATTGGGAATATTTTATATGTGATGACTCGGTGTCCTTGCCATGGCATGCAACATGATTTAGAACTATTTATAGCTCCTTCATTCCACTACACACAAACATGCTAATCCTGCGCATAGACTTACAGAGACACGGTAAAAATGCAAACCATGCATGCACGCACCTATATTAACTGTAAACATATGTGCAGAGGCTTGGCATGTTAACACACATACAGAATAATAGTCAATATTTTTTAAATATTTTTATAGTTTGCAATAAAAAAAAAAAAAATGAATGTTCGCTGCTGATTATATATCCTTGCAATCTTCGCACACCCTGGAGCCTATCCATGATAACTTCAAAACAATGTTTTAGAGCCTCCAGAAACTCTAGGCTGCAGAGAGAGGAGACCTGGAAAATCTCTGCAGTTATTTTTGAATAAAGGCAGAAATCCAATATCGGTCAGAAAAAGGCTAAGAAATGCAGCTTTGTGCAGAAAAAAGCCTGCTGCTTTTTTTCCTTTGTCTGTAATAAGCAGATTGTTTTTCCCTTTAACACACTCACAGAATTAGGCACACACAGAAACACACACACACACACACACACACGCACACACACACACACAGATTATAGTCGCTCTAAATGCTTGCAAATTGTCTTTTATTACTAACTGCACTTATGCACTTTTTGTTTTGTTTTTTTACAGGTTGATTTGTGACGTCAATTAACCAAAATGAACATGATCGTACGCAACTTTTTATTTATTCAGTTGCTGAAGAATTGCACAGCTCAGAGATGCATCTCAACTGCAAAATTTGAGGATAGAGGATAAACTTGGTCCATAAATCAAATCAATCAAAAAAATACATTGACCTAACATTTTAAGACTGAATATTCTGATCAAGTACGACAGTATTCCAGTAAATCATTTGAATATAGTAAAAACAAAATGAAAGCAAATACAGTGCAAGTTTAATTTTTCGGTCAATTCAGTGTCAACTTTCGACACCTAAAGTAAAGGCCTTTGCTATGAAGTGCTTTGTGGGCTGTTCACTGTAGTCAGGGATTTTTGGCAATTTTGGAGTCCTTTGTGAGATGTGTGATGAGGCCAAGGACTAGAACAGAGATGGTCATTCCAGGGCCCAGCTTTTGACAAAAATGAAACAGTTTTAATTGCTTCTTAATCAAAACTGGCTTGTTTCTTTGTACATGTGAATTGAGCATTAATTTGTCCCCAAATGAAAACAAGACCTTTGGCCTCATGTCTGTCTTGACGACTTGCTATTTTTAGCTGTGTTTTTCTCATCTCTCTTTCTGTCTGCACATCTCTCTCTCTCTCTGTCTCTCTCTCTTTCTCTCTCTCTCTCTCTCTCTCTGTCTCTCTCTCTCTCTCTCTCTCTCTCTCTCACCATCTCTTCTTAGAGACACTTGTAGTCAAGTGAATAATGTATGAACTGGGCTGTGCTGTAGTCTTTGGGGAGAAGAGTAAAACATGCATTCACATTCTCATTCATAGGCTTTGACCCAGATTATGCTAATATCTCCACCCTGCAAACACAACAAAATAAATGCAGTATAGCCCCGCAAACCTACAAAACCAACGCCACAACTTTACAATACAGCGAGGAAGCATACACTTCACTGTGTGTGTGTGTGTGTGTCCTCACAAACAATATGCTGTATCTCTTTTTGTCTTGACAAAGAGCAACTCCCTCTGTGCGAGCACACACACACACACACACACACACACACACACAGACACACACCAGCAGGTGTGATAACACGCACAGAGCTGGGCATGTATGAGTGGGTCCATGACATCCAGTAACTCATCCCAGTCTGATTGGCCTTAGTAGAGGGGCATTGTGGTCAGCAAAATAAAAAAAATGCTTACTCGCTACTTTGTTGAGGTTTCTTTTTCTGTTTGTTGCAGATGTGAGTGACAGGAGTGTTAGCAAAGAACCCCATGGGTCACAGACCCGCTGCAATGATATTGCTTCTGCAGTGTGTGTTTGTGCGTGTATTGTAGAGAGGACGGACAGACAGACAGACAGACAGACAGACAGACAGACAGACGGACAGACAGACGGACAGACAGACAGACAGACGGATACAACTTGCTAAATTAATTTTCTGTATTTTTCATTGTGTTCGGAGTTTATTCATTAGAATGGTGCACTTTTAATTAGTTGTGTGAATAAATAAAGTATTGCCTGCCACACTGTAGCCTATATCATGTGTAACTTGTAAGTCTTCCTGACTTACTGTTTATTAAGCAACTATGATGGCATGTGTCTGAGGAGGAATATAAAAGAAATAGTGAAAGGGTGCTGCTAATTGTTGTAGCAGTTAATCAGTAAAAAACTGTTCAAAAATATACTATAGCAGAATAAATTATTAAGATACAATCTTAGAGAATTCATCATGTGTGTGTCGATCTGACCTCGGAGCAATTAGCAAACCGTTAGTAATCCTGTGCTCATTATTTTTTATTAAAATTGATTTCTTGAGTGTGAACATTTCAATCTCCTACAGGTGTCACACCACAAGAATGGAGAAAGCTAGATGTCTGTAAATACAAAAAATTAAGTGAACCAACCCCTTCATTGGTGCACGGAGCTCAGACAAAACAGCGGAGACACACAATGGAAGGACAATTAACGTGGTGTGTATTGTGTGTACGTCAGACTAATGTCACTTTTTTGGCACTGCTCATCATGTCTTTCACATCTCCTGCATATTTTAGCTTAGCTGAAGTACGCTTCGTCTCATTTAGAGTCATGTAATTGCCCCAAAAGTTAAAATATTCATCAGACACATAAAAACATCACCATTTTACTGCAGGGAGAGGATGAGCTATGCAAAAGCCTTCTGCTCTCCCCTGGAATTGTACATCTTTAATAGGGGATAACGCTCTCTGTTAAACTTAGTGGCTTTTCATGTTTTTGGGAAAATTGTCACGTCATGTTGCTAAATTCTCCAAGCGGCATTTGAGTTTTACAAGAGAAGCAGAGTGGAAATGCTAGACATGGCCACAGGAAAAATATTTTAAAAAAATAATAATAATAATAATAATTTAATTTGAACCTGAAGGACACATTTTTTTCAATGAAAATATTGGTATATTCATAGTGTATTATTCGCTGAGTGATTGCTACTTAGGGTCATTGCTGTGCAAATGTCAACTGGTGCTAACACTGTTGATTGTTTTTATTATTAAAAAGAGCCTTAAGCAGTAACTGGGTGTTGGATCAGTTTACAAACCAAGACACAATACTACAAGAAATGTTTTCTAATAAGTTTCTAATTTATGGCAGAGGTCAAATTTGGGTTATAGTTTGAACTAATGCAAAAGATGCAAAGAAGAATACTTAGTAGTTAAAATGCTCATCATAACTGAGAGCAATCAAAATGCAATGCATAATCAAAATGCCTGCAAATAAAACATTTTAAGCAGACAGAAAACAAAATCTTATTGCAGTAAATTCTGTGATGTAGTTGTGATCTAAATGATTCACTTAAAATCAAGAGAGACGCAATGACATGCATTTTTGCAAACATTTCAGTACTTCTGTTCATTTTTTGTGATTGATGTGAAAGTGAAAGAAAGAGAGAAATAAAACTCACAAACACTTTGCAGGCAATTCGAGAGATGTCCAAATCATCAACTGATAAGTAGGTAGATTGTGAGTAAAGTTGTCAAGGGATGAACAGGAGGTGCGGGGTATCGCAAAATAGTTCATAATAATATTAATAATCGTAACAATAATAATAATAATAGCAACAACAACAACAATAATAGTAATACTAATAATATCCACAACAACAACAATAATAATAATAACAAAAACAATAATAACAAACTCAACAACAATAATAATAACAACAATAATAATATCAACAATAATAATACTATTAATAATAATAATAATATCAACAATAATAATAATAATAATACTATTAATAATAATAATAATATTAATAATAATAATAATAATACTATTAATAATAATAATAATAATATTAGAAATCCACTAATTTACTGACAGTTATGATGATTGAATGCAATGACAATACTAGTTATGTTGTCAAGATGAATAATTGTGTTGACGAAGGGATGGCGGTCATGACTCGAAGTGTAGCAACAATAATGATTACACCGACACAAACATCCACATCAGCGCTATGGTGATATTTCTGAAAACGAAAATGGTTTCAAAGACAATGACGACCGTAATGACCGCAGAGACGGCAGAGACGATGAGGACACGCAGCAGTAACAGTAAAGTTGAACTGTAGCAGCCACTGCCAAGCATTACTCATCCTATAATGTAATGAGAACACCGGGTTCTAATGCTCAGTGCTTAACCTCGCCATGAGGCAAGGGCAACAGCACAGGCAGCGATTCCATGTATGTATAACTACGGACATTATTAATGATATGCAGACGACAATATTATGCTGAAGTAACTTAAAGCATTTTATAAACCATAGATGCAGGTCGTTGTTTTTATGCATAAAATAGCGAGAAGGCTGAAGGACACATGGCCACTGATTATACCTTCTATTGTCCATGAAAGCTCTAACATTACTAGCTCTAACATAGCTCTAACACACATTACAGCATTACACAAAAGTTTATAAAGTTTCTCCTAACTCAACAACTCACAAAACAGTGTGATTGTAAAGGTATGTCTGGTGATTTTTCTCCCAGGATCAAGTTGTGATTGCTGTATATTCACCACCTTAGTCTCTCCTGCACAGATAACTGGAAATTGTGGATTTTTGAGTGGTCTTTTAATGGCCACACATGTACACAGCACACACAGTGAAATTTAGGCTTGAAATTTAAGCCAGCCTAGTATGACCAAGCATTAGGAGCAGTGGGCAGCTATTATATTGTCAGTGCCTGACTATACAACTCAGCAGTGCCCAGGAGGTGAACTTGTCCCTCTCAAAGTACCAGTCCACACTCTATACTTGGTCTGTTTGGGGACTTGAATCTGTGACCTTCTGGTTCCCAAGCCAAATCCCTAGTGACTGAGCTACTGCCGCCCCAACTGTCCTCTTGATAGCTGTCAGTTTTAAACAGTTTCAAGTCATGCAGATGCAGAGAGACAGTGGGCTTTCGAGGAAGACATTTCCGAGATGTGGACCTCTGTGACCTTCATAGCTGCTACGGCCTGACGAACAAAATCATACACGTTCACTGAACAAAGATTATAAGAATAGAATGCACATCTCTCGCTAGAAATGTTATCAAAACGCATTTTAACGCTCAAACGATTTTGAAATATTGCAAGCTGAAGCGACCAAAATTAGCGAATCGTATATATTTGATGTTCATGACGGAGTGTGCTTAATGATTATGTCATTATCATATTAGGAAGACAAACTCGTGAAAATATTATGTTTATATCATGTTAAGATTCTCAGTGATTCTCATGGACAGAGCTGTTACACAGTGTCGCTGCTCTTTACTGAGCCTACTTCATTAGCATTACAGTCCACTTTTGTTCGCTTCAATGGGCCATTGGTGTGTAATCTGCAGGTCCCCCCCCTCCCCCTGAATGTAAAAGTCACTGTTTTATGTCACTGAGACAGTGCGGACCACAAGGGGGTAGTGAAAGCACTGCCAGTGTACAGATAACAGCAAAGCAAAAAAT
Source organism: Bovichtus diacanthus (assembly GCA_943590825.1). Taxonomy (NCBI): domain Eukaryota; kingdom Metazoa; phylum Chordata; class Actinopteri; order Perciformes; family Bovichtidae; genus Bovichtus; species Bovichtus diacanthus. The sequence goes on along the minus strand of CALSBV010010348.1, from coordinate 1,851,125 downwards.
GTTAGAGGTCATAAATCTGTCAGAAAACCAGTGCAACCCATGGATAGCTTCAGGACGGGTCTGGAGGGAGGGAGAGATAGGGGAGAGAGGGAGATGACTATATCCATTTGTGTAACCATAAAAACATGAAGTAGGCTAATTGGTTGGAATATTTCACTCAGTGGTAACATCATATAGCCTGACTTCAATGAAGAGCTGGATCAAGCTGATACACAATATATGAGATACTGTCAGGGTGTTTTTGTGAACTTCAAAGTCATTAGGTGAAATGGAAAATCAGTATTATATAAGTATTCAGGGTTTTTTACTTGAGTAAAATTAGGCCTAGCAATACTACAGTGTAAACATACTTATATAAGTTATAACTAAAAGTCCTGCATTGAAAATCTTAATTGAGTACAAGTACAAAAGTATTATCTTCAAAATATACGTAAAGTACCAAAAGTAAAAGTATTATGGAGAATGATCCATTTTAGAATAATATATATTATATTATTGAACTATATTTAGTGATGCATTCCTGTATTCATCAATTTAAGATTGCAGGTGGTAAAGGTGGAGCTCATTTTAATTACTTTAAATACTGCTGGGCAGTTTATCTATAGTAATATATTATAACGTATTTGCAAATTTAGATTATTGTTACAAAATATAAATAAACTAAGTAACTAGTAACTAAAGTTTTAAATTAATGTAGTGGAGAAAAAAGTTCAATATTTGCCTCTGAGATCCAGTCATTGAGTAGAAGTTAGTAAGAGTAGTATCAAATAGCAAAGTACAAGCCTCTCAAAATTGTACTTAAGTACAGTACTTGAGTAAATGTACTTAGTTACATTCCATTACTGAAAATCAGGGTTAAAAAAATACCTAATTTTCATGAACAAAGCTTGAATGACAAAAATAACTAAATTTTCTTGAAATAAAACTTGGATGTCAAAATACTTAATTATCATGGGAAAAAAATGTATTTTAAAAAATACTTAATTTTCCTGAAAAAAGCTTGAATGTCAAAATACTTAATTTTCACAGAAAAAGCTTTTAGTAGAAAAATGTTTTCATTTTAATGAAAAAAGCTTGGATATGAAAAAAAACTTAATTTTCCTCAAAAAAGCTTGGATGTCAAAATACTTAATTTTCATGGAAGAAAAACGTATTTTAAAAAAAACCTTAATTTTCATGAAAAAAGCTTGAATGTCAACATTTTTTTAATTTTCGTGAAAAAAGTTTGAATGTGAAAAAATACAAAAAAAATTTCCTGAAAAAAGCTTGGATGTCAAAAAACGTAATTTTCATGGAAAAACAATTATTTAAAAAAATACTTAATTTTCATGAAAAAAGCTTGGATGTGGAAAAAAAAAAAAAAAAAAAATTTTAGGAGGAGGGGGGAGACTCCTTGCCGCTGGATTTTGGCTGGGAACTGGCTGGCAATCAGCTTGGAGGGGACATTCGAGCTGGCTGCGTGTGTATGTATGTATGTATTTCTTCAAGGAATGCACAAAATATTAAGATCAAACTCTCTCACTCTCTTTGTCACTTGCCTTTCCTCGCTCTATTATGTGCATCCACATGCATTAAACATTTCAAACTAATCTAGTTTTGGTTGGGGCACGCAAGGTTAAAAGATGCACAGCAGATGGGAAATCACATAAGGGACTAATCCTCTCTTTCGCTTTCTCCCTCACTGTCTCCCGCTTACCCATCCCTAATTCTAACCATCCCATCTCTATATATTAATTTATAAATGTACCCATTCCATTAAACATATGTTTACAACAATAAATACATGGGTTTGGTACTGTTCAAATGGAGCTAAAATAAACTCACTTGCAACAGAAATAAAAAAATAAATAAAATTTTTCGATGTTTGAATACTGCATTTCTTATATAGATACGTTGCCTTCTGGAAATACAGCAAAAATGCTTTTATGTGGGGGAAATGCTGGCTTGAGAACCTACATAATTCACTCTCAAGTAAACGTTTGATGTTCGAGATGAGGACCTAAGGCATTTGAGCTTGTGACCTCTTGAGTGCCTTGTGAGAATGTCATGATGGTGATGTACTTTAGCATAATTAAAAGGTCATTTGACGAGGTTTGACCATTAGAGATTTGATAATGTTTCACCTGAGAACAGGAGCACAGAATGTTGACGTTAGCAGGTTTTTAAAGTTTCTCATTGTGTTCCTTTAAGAGGAAATAGTAGTAAACACATCAAAGAATTACTGATATTTGCACTGCCCTTTAGCCCCCATTACTAGTAGCCTATTACATTCAAACATTACATCAAGATCTATTTAGATTTTAATCCTAAAAAGAAACCCCACAGTTAGGTCATTGGCACCATATCATTGGAACCTGAGTAAACCATTATTTGGTTGTATTAATTCTATTGTAAATGTATCATATTTCAGTGAGAAGTTTATAACATTTCAGCTTTGCCCATATAAATACATTTTACACAGCAAAAATATTGCTAATTGAGTAATAGGGGTCTTCCTTCCTAGAGAGAAAGAGAAATAGTGCAAGCTGCTGATGTGTTTCACATGCACTTGAATGTAGCTTTTATACTGTGCTGAGCCTAAGTGAGCACTATCATTTAGTTATACCCAAGCTATCATGCAAAAAATATACTTCAAATTAAATTTAGAGTGTTTTGGTTGGGATAAATAAAAATTAAAAGCCTAATTTTGCATTATTTACTTATTAGCTGATGTCAGATCAGGGCTAGTATTACATGTCTAGCCATGAATTAGAGCCTTTCCTTTTTTCTGTGTTTGTGAGTGTTATTCAATATTTTCCTCTGTCAATTAGCCCCCCCCCCCTATTTAAAGTGGGACTTTTAATCTCCATCAAACTATGCAATGTGAGGGGCTGTTGCCAGAACATTTGTGCCATTGTCCTCTTGAGGGCCCCATCTTGGAATTTGCAAGGCTACTGCCTCCATCTGGGCCTGCTGCCCAAACCCCAAGAGAGGACCTAGCCTATTTCTCTTTAAATGCAATGGCCCACATATATAAGAGATGAAAACACATCATTAAATCTCCCTGTAAAGACATACGCTGTACTTTACATGCATCCTTGTCCATGAGCCTTCATCATGAGTTTAAAGCTGCAGGGTTACAGTGAAATAAAATGAATGGTCTGCTCCTGCCAGCCATTGTACAGTATATGAGCATCCACAGTTACAATGCTTCATTGAACTCTTCTGACTAGTTTTTACTCTAGAGAAAGTCTGACCCCATAGCAAGCTGTACTTTCCTGTGACCCAGGGATGATAGTCCAAGTCTCTTTGATGTGTCGTACTTTCTAGAAGAGTGATGGTTTGTTTCCAGGGGTACGATGAGAAGGAGCTGGAAAATCCCTCCTTGTCCTCCTTTGACAGTAAATAATTTAGGTGCGGAGGAACAGGCAGTGCATTTAAAAGTCGAGAAGTCTAATTGCGACTCCAAATGTTTTTTCGCACGGAGCAGAAGGACAACGTTTTAAAACTAAACCTTTTTCATATTTCTATCCAAACCACGTTGTTGTAGGATTACAGCAACAATTAGTAATGCCTATAAGAAGTGATACACATCAATAGCCTATCATTAAAAAACTCAAAAAGAAAAAACACTGCCAAACAACAGAGCAGTGCCGAAAATTACAGATGAACCCAAACACGTTGTATGTTCGTTTATGGTAAATCAATTTTGCAGACATACCAACTGAATTATAATTCATTCAATAATTCATGCTGTTACTTTGTATCCTTTTGCCCCTCTTTTACACCTAGTGGCTAGTGGAACAGTCAGTCTGTCTGTCCGAGCGAAGAGAGAAAAACGGACAGATAACTTGAGCACAGGCTTGACAGTGTGGATCATCCCAGAGCTTATATCTCTCCTTTCTGTGGAGGCAGGGCTCTTCATCCCCAGAGCCTTGAGATAGGCTAGTTGCATCTGAGTCACTCCTGGGGGACGGCTGGATAGGATACAGGAAGTATGTGTGCTTGTGCGTGCGTGTGTGTGTGTGTGTGTGTGTGTATGTATATGTGTGTATTTTTATGTACACCAATGCCTGGCTTTGGGCCCTCTGGCTAGCTGCAGCTCAATCTGCGACTGTCACTCTGCATGGAGTGGGATGGATGATTGACGTGTTTGTGTGTGCGCGTGTGTGTGTGTGCGTGTGTGTGTGTGCATTGTTATTTGGGAGCATGTAGTGTGTGTACATCTCATGGTGGGTTTCAGGCAGGAGTGGAAAAGTATGTGTGTTTTGTGTGTGTGTGTGTGTGTGTGTGTGTGTGTGTGTGTGTGAGAGAGTACCTGCTGCAGGACACAGCAGGACAGTAGTGAGCAGATGGAATGTTTGATCCAGAACATGGCTGAAGGCGGGTGGGGGTGGGACACACACACTCAGTCACTCTCTGTACCCTCATAAAAAAAAAAAAAAACGGTGGCGTGAAGACAAATGCAACGTAACAATAATTTACTCTCACTCTGTACAGTACACACATGGAGACAGATTATTATCATCATCATCACTGTAGCAGAATATATTAAATATCGTTTGTCAAAAGGCTATTTTTTTGTACCAGGACTACAGGACTACAATAATACAATATTTATTCAAATACTGTACCTACCAAATACAGTATATGCTCCTATATAAAACACACTATATGAAAATCGTCACTTGGTGCCAGATGCACACACGTGTCGGGGCCCGAACAGCATATGAAGTACAGCATATAGCTTAAAGTGAATGTGGACTCTTTTTTTTTTTTTTGGTGTTATTGTACTTGCCAATCTCTCCAGCTAGAGCACGGTGTGTTAAAGACATCCTGGGGATTTTACACATCAAAAACACATTTCTAATTGTCCTCTGAGAAAGCTGCTTGCGAGGGAGAGTAGCTGAGATATTCCAACGTGGCAGCGGAGCTTGAGAAAAAAAAGACAGATGCTGCTTTTCTGGCATCGCTCAATGCAGTCGCAAAAAAGAAATGCAATGGGTGCTGTCTGCTTTATTTGCAGTGCGCCCTTAAGTAAGACGTGTTGTTGCATTAAACTTGCAGCCGGTATAAACAAGATTTTCGTAAAGATTTTTGGAACATTTCAGTGCTACAATGTGTTACAACATAACTGTACATAATTTATCAATTGTTCCCAGCAGGAGATGAACATCGCTGGTGGAAAATCCCACAGGAAAAAAAGTGTTTTCAAAATAGTAAAATACTTAAATTCATCACGGCACCCGAACAAAAGGAGACAAAAAAAAAAAAAAAAAAAAAATCGATGTTATGAAATAAGATAAAACTATGCAACGCTGTCATTATGGAAAATCAGAACTTGAAATAACAAAAAAGTGAATCATTTATTGGTTAATTCATAGATTCATATTTTTTATCCAGCTTACTGAACACACTCTCTCACATCTCTATTTTTCTTCCTCTCTCCCCACACACACACACACACACACACACACACACACACACACACACACAC
>CALSBV010010348.1:1822087-1845639 GCA_943590825.1 Bovichtus diacanthus | reverse complement strand
CACACACACACACACACACACACACACACACACACACACACACACACTTTGTACTTGCATTTGCACATCACATTGACAGATATTCCGCGGAATGGATAACATATGTTTGGTCCAGATAAGGGAGGAGTTATCTGTTTCTCAGCGTGTCCTCCCTTTAAACACTCATCTTTCATAAACCAATCGTCCATTTCCGTAAAGTATGCATTCCATATCCACAGTTTACCAACAGGACAGGAGGAGAGGGGGGCAGATTAACATCTCTTTCATAGCAATAAATCCACACAGGCCAGCCAGATGCCATAAAGCTGACTCATTAGTAATACAGCCACATTGTCTTTAGGTTTAAAAGCGGGGAGAAGTTCACTTGTTTGTTTGTTTGTGTTACGCGTTGAACATGTTGAATGTCACGCGGAGTGCCTCAAAACATCTTACATCTCAGATATAGATCACAGATTTGTGTTGTTATTGTTGTTAGAAACAGGATAAAACGACATACAATCATAACAAATTCCACAAGAGCGTTAAAATATACAGAAGGCATATACAATATACAATAAAGATGAATACGAACTGCACGGTTAAAACACCTACAGAGTGAGGAAGCGACTCCCACCCCATTTTGCCACGAGTGATGATTTAGCTAAAGGATGGCACAAGGGGAAATATGACTCATTTAGTCCATATTTCACAGTAAGTGACTGGTGCCTGCACCTGGAGGGGAAAAGTTTGTACTGGTTATGCAGTGTGTGTGTGTGTGTGTGTGTGTGCGTGTCTAGTGTGGTGTCGGATGAAATTTGTGACCCCTTCTTCATCGTCTTTTTCTTGTATATGCTGTTCAGAAAAGCTAGATCTTTCCCGACTGATCTCACTGCAAATGCTCGCAGGGGGTTTGCAAGGAAGTTGCACAGTGCAGACCATGCTATTATGATGACATGAGAAAGGATTCAGAGCGCTTCCTGATGTTTCTGAGGGGAAAAAAAGGGGAGGGGGGGGGTGCTGTTGACATTTTGAGTATTGGCTTTTGAAGGTGAGTTTAAGGTATTCAGTAACTTGACGATCTGGCAAATAAGTACAAGTGCTGGGATGTACGGCTGAGCAATGTCAGTCCTCGATCACCTCTCTAGTCTCGGGGACAGATTGGTCCACTCTGCGTGTCTAATAATTAATGAGAAGTGTCTTGCAGTTGCCAGTGCACACAAGGTGAAGAGTACAGGTGAGAAGACCTGTGGTGATCCAATGGAGTTGGTTCTGAAGGAGCTTAGCAGAACATTTACTCTCACCTGCTGTTATCTGTCGAGTATCAGTTAAAGGATCCAGATGTTGAGGTGTGGATTTTAACCCAATTTTCGACAGTTTTTCTCCAACTAAATGAGGCAGCGCTGTGTGGAAATCAGTGGGGAACGGCAGAAAAACAATTCTGGCATCAGCAGCTTGGCTTCTCCAGGTGAGATGTGATAGTCTGAGTACTGCATCATCATCAACGCCTTAATGTTGGCGCGATGAAAATCAAGACCCTTTTTAAAAATGTGAAATCTGCCACTTTATATGTGAATTTTCCAGTCCGTGCAGATGGTCAATGGAGTCGGATGAAGCTAAGAAATGCCTCCGTCGCTTGCTAAATTGATCAAGATATCCTATATATATAAAATTTTGTTGTACTTCCTGCATCCAGCGGCAGCAATGGATTTAGCGGCAAGGAAGAACGAAAAAAAACAAAAACAAAGAACAAGCTTCTTTGGCTCGTAATTCTCTAGGTAACCAGAGGGGCGTGCAAAAACAGAGCGTTCTAAACCCGTTGTAAGTTCCAGTGTTTAAATAAAGTAAAAAAGATGCTCTCTTTGATGGTATTGCAAACTAGTTCATTTCCGACAGCGAAAATGACACGAAATATGAGTGCAGTAGGTGTTATGGACAAGGACGAACTTTTACAACGTATACAGCTAGAAATGCAGCGGAGAGAGCTGGGGCCGCTGCTGGGAGGAATTGACTGGCAGGAACTTGAGCTGCTGGGCGCAAACATCAACTGGAGGTGCCTTTGCTACAAATTGCCCTCCGATTGCCAACGTTTGTCATTAAAAGATGATCTAATATTGTTTTGTAGTTATTGTCATGTCCGTAAAGGTATGTGGCTACTATGGGTTTGTTATGTAAGTAACTACAACAGCGTAACAGATACATTTTTATTGAAAGCCACTTTGTGCTGGGAATGTGGTGCCCGCCAGTGTTTGTCTCACAAAGGACACAGCACACTGCATGATATATGGACGCGGTGTGTACGTTTCTGTGATGTATTCATGGGCCCGTTGTTCTTTACTGTGTGCTTTTTTTTTTCTATCTTTCTCTTTTGTAAACACACACATGCACAGAAGCGACGTATGGTGAAAGGCTGAGAGGGCACATTGTCATCGCAGAGCGTCTCCAGGGAAATGGAGACAGTGAGAGACTAGCAGTCATTAGGGAAAAGCAATATGCTACTGAAATTGCATCATCGTTCTTGCATAATACATGCTTGGTTTGTTTTTAGAGTGGATACAATCAAAAACTATAGCACATTAAATTCGAGAAAAAATATATTTAATATGTCGAGATGGAACAACTCTCTATAGTATTCTGATTTCCAACATAACGCGTTGTGGAACATATACCAAAGCACAATAGCATGACAGGAAATGCCAAGTAATTTCACCTCTGACCTTTGCTGTGACATTTGAGATAATGAGAGGGAAAGGGGAAAAAAATAGTTTGTTTTTTTAATCCTGTGGTGAGTGATCAATAAATAGTTAGACTGCCTCAACAATGGAGAACAATTAGTACAACACATTTGACTGTGAACTATAATACGTTTTTGTTGTATTTAATAGAATAGAAGATATTCCCACTGACTTTTGTAACCCATGCTGAATAAATGATGCAGTTGTCCTTGACAAATATATTGTATCTCTACTGCAACAGTGTATTATTTTGCAATAGGCAATGAAAACACGGTCACTGCTCCAGCTGCAGAGATATCTCTGGTAAGTATCAGGTGTACCTAGTGTACAAGTACCTTATACCGACTAAGGTCAATTAAGGTGAATCCTAATCCTAACACCCTAAAACCATCAATACAATATCATCAAATCTGTGTATATTACTATTAAATGCAGAGCCACATCGAAGGCAATATTGAATTACTTTCTTTTCAGTCAAGGTCATTGTGTGATACTGGGCTACGGTCCAAAGTATTTGAACATTTACATCGACCAACTTGCTAACATGATCAAAAAAAAGAGCCCCTTGGCTCAACCTACAGCACAGTGACATTAAATTACATTATTGCTCTTTGCCGAAAAAGGACATCATAAAACTCACAGCAAGAGAAATCTCTGTTGCTCTGTTTGCACTGCGAGCAAATTAAAGAAGGAGAAAAAGATCCAAAAACCTGTTGCACTGCCCTGAGACCGAAAAGCTTCTCGCTGAATGCAATGGTTGTCTGGTCATGCTGACTGCTGGTTATTGTTGTCGTCGGCAACCAAAGGTGGCCTGGCATTGTCAGCGTGGCCGTTTGTCCATTTGGCCGTTTATTTGGGACTTTTTCAGTGTATTACAATCCCCACCCTTCTGGCAATTCGCACAGAGATTATTCTTCAGAACATCAACACATTTATTAGCCCGTAAAATAACATTTTAAACCCGGGAGGGAACATCCCTGAACATTGGTGCAACTTCTAACTGCAAGCTGAGACCTCTGTGAAGCCAACTCCAGCCAGTGCCCCCTGTCAACTTAAGTATGTGCTGCCAGAGACCCAGCTGGTGCAGCCAGACAGACACCTGAGAGCTGCGGGAGGCTGCCAACCGACTGCAGCTTCTGCCCTGCCGTAACCCTCTAACGCACACTACTGTAGGCACTGTCCATCCATCATATAATGGAGCTTTCTTTGGGCTTTTACCCACTTTCACAATCCAAATTTAGTCTTAACTAAACTAATGTGCATTTGGCTTTACTATTTATGCATAAATGAGGTTCTGTGTGAGTTTCTGCCTGTCTTCTGATTCCAGCAGTCACTGAAGTAACCAAAGTGTTTTGTTTAGGGAAAGTATTCCAACTTATATTTGCAACTGAATTCTTTGAATCCTTTGGTAATATCACCATAGCAACTAAAATCTGAAAGCAAATACTGTATATCAATACTGGAGAAGTCCACATCCCATGTGATGCGTTCCATCTGCCAGAAAATATATGAGCCTGCAATTGTGTAACACAACAGTATAGTGGAGAGACCACAAAAGAGTCACAGAAGCAAAGAGTCATAATTATGTCTTAATTCATTCCGGAGAATATATTTTGTTGAGAAGAGTTAGCCCTGTGTGGATTACCGGAGAAGGGTACACCAAAAAAAAGTTTTGGCCTCAGATCTTGATACTGCTTTAGATAAGATACCTTGGCTATCAGGTTATACATAAAGGACAACATAGGTTGAGAAGACAAAGAGACAGAAAGGTATAAGAGACTGAAACATTGCGGCAGCTGTCATATCCCTTTGCAGTAAATGACAGTGTTGCCTGTCTTACCAAACACACCCGAGGGGCATGAGGAGTTCTTGAGATAACAAATAGAATATGACTGTGTGCATTTGTGTGTGTATTGAGAGGGGGGAATTTACAGCTCTTCTTTTTGTGACAAAATAAATGTTGACTCCTCAAAGGGTAAGAGAGTAAGAGCAAAATATGAAATCATGCCATTTTAAATAAATGTGAACATCAGCCATCAAACAGTATTATGTGCAGTTCTTGGGAAATAATGTGTTTATTAAGCAGAGTGAACATTTTAATGAAAACTACAAGTAGAAGGTTGGACATATCTTGCCGTTACACAGGGTCCCACCAAAGCTGCTTGATTTTAAATAATGTAAACTACTACAAGGAGACAGCGGAGGGTACAAAAGAGCAGATTGACATGTGAGTGTTTGCATAGGTTTAGGATCAGCTGGCAGTCACTGAGGAGCATTGAAGATACGTCACCTAAGTTCCAGAAGGCGCACAAGAAGGGAATAGTGTTGTCAGAACACAGGTGGCATGAAAAGCTCCAAAAAGTTATTATATTGCTATATGTGGCTGGACGCCATGCTGAAGCCAAATTTGCCAACACAAAATAAGAAAATGAGGTCGAAGGCAGCAGCGGGGTCACACACATTGAGAGCAGTGACACACGTTGACATGGTGCTTGACGTGTTCTGTTAAATGATTTTACCAGACAATTGCTTCGTCATCCTTGACACAAAGAAACCGACGTTGAATGCAAAATGAAAGGTACTTAGATTGATATGTTATGCTCAACTAACATGTTTTAATAATAGGAAGAATCACTTTAACGTGATGAGTTTGATGAAGGATATTAGGGTTTGGTATGTATATTATGTCTCTCATTTCTTGCGCATAAAACTATACATACGCATATATAGACGCATATATGCACCTGTATAAGTGTTCACCATAGGAACTAAGGTTGGCATCCATTTAGTTGTGTTTAGTCATTATTTCATTGACCAGGTTTCATTCAGTGGTTGATATCAAGTGTTTGGTACCGTTCTTGCATCTAAGATAACCCGACCTTCAAATATGAAATAAATAATATATAGAATAAGAAGAAGAAGTAAGCAATATCAACTCTAATCCTTTGAAAAGGACAAAATAATCAAATCAGAAATGTTTCAAATGGGAGTGGGCGGCTCTTCACCACAAGGACACTGGACCCCTGGATAGACGAGCAGGCAACAAATAGCCCTCTTCTTGTACGTCCGCATCTTCTTCTGCTGCTCTTCCTCTGAATCCTTTTCCTGCTGCTCCCAGGACTGAAACTGCAAAATATATATATTTTGGTGTTAATTATAAAATCTGCTACAAGCAATTCACGCCGCAACGGTTTGAACTCGTTCACACCGGCCCAGCAATAGACAGCACTAAAAAAATAGCACGCATCATCGATAGCTCTGAAATCTAAATGAAATATCACAGTCAAACTTATTTGCAGCGCGTTATAACTGGTACAAAATAAAGATGTCTGAAATGAGTCATGAGCACTCACAAGTAAGTGCTCCGATTTCACCTTGTTGGATGAGGCCCTCTTGCTTGTGAATGCATATATGTATTTGTACATGTATGTGCATGTGTGTCAACGTGTGTGTGTTTGTGAGTGTGTGTGTGTGTGTGTGTGTGTTGGTCTGTAGAAGTGTGTAAATGTCAGCCTGTCAGAGCAGACGCATCAGTGAGCGCAGGTGTGTTGTGACAGACAGGTGTGACATTTAACTTTAGTTTTTGTACCAGAAAACTCCATCCATCTCTGTCTCACTCACACACACATGCACACACACACGCGCACACACACACAGATTAGACTCGCTCTAAATGCTTGCAAATTGTCTTTTATTACTAACTGCCCTATGCACCTTTTTTTCTTTTTTTTTTACAGGTTGATTTGTGACGTCAATTAAGCAAAATTAACATGAACGTATCAAACGTATAAAACGCATCCTTTTATTTATTCAGCTGCTGAAGAATTTGCACAGCTCAGAGATGCATCTCAACTGCAAAATCTTATACTCAACAAGTTTGGAAAATTTGAAATCTCTTTTTAATTACGACGTTAAACAATCCATTTGGCGATATAACACATTTATTCACTGCTTCTAAAACTACCCCGAGTATAAAGAGTGATGTTGGTAGTAACAATAACAGCTTATAACTGTAGTTTTTAGATCACTAGGTGTGTTCTAAAAGTCAAAGGTCAATCATCTCCTCACGTCCAAAGATCCTAAATGTGCGTGTATCAAGTCAGCTGATAAGGAACAGTGACAGTACATCCCACACACAGGTTTTTTTCCGACTTCTGTTCACCAGCCTTAAGAGCAAACTCAGAGATCGACCAAATTGCAAAACTTCATGCTGGCTCCACATGGGAGTCAATCCCCATAGACCCCCATGTTGAAATCCCTAACCTTACAGCATAAATAAACATATTTACAGCCTGGTACCAAAAAAAAAATGAAACGGTTTTTGTCTCTACAGTTGATTTTCCCCGTTCATGACAACAGTACGTGGGTGAATTATTAACACATCCGTTATATTAAGACCTAAAGTTATGTATAATTAAGGACGCGGCCCCCTTCTGTCTGTCCGCCTCAGCTCCACCAGCGATTCTTTTTACCCATTTCCGATTAGCCGGCGGTGTCGTCACTGCCAAGACGGCGAAAGTCGGAGCCACCTACATTGAGCTTCACAACGGCTCTTCAGAAACATTTTGATGACATCACAGACGTCCATATTTCATAAAGTCTGTGCAGGCACACCCCTCACTGCACTCCGCACTGTATAAGGTCAAAGGATAAGACAAGTTACTGACAGCTGCTTTGCCTTTCTACACACCAATGTTGCCAATGTTCAGACAGAAACTGGTGTAAAGAGCATATCATCTGTCTTTCACTGCACTCATGTTGCCTCACTAACATGGTTGAGGAAACATTATTTTTGGTCACACTTAACAACATTGCATTGTCTTCATCCTCTGAAGATCCACAGTGCAGCAGCTGAAACATTGGTGTTGGACTGTGGGTGGTCTTACCAGTGGTGTACAAGCCAAAGTCTCTGTTTGGAACGGGACTGCCCTGAGAGAGGAACAGTAAAGCTGTTTTGGAATGCTGCCGCTAAGACAGCTAAGCCACTCAGATGCTTCAGCACCAAACCTGACACCACCATAATGGGAATTATAGAGGGATAGCACACAAATCTGGGCTGTAGGGAGGAGGAAGGTGGCTAAGAAGGATGGATGGTGTAACGTGTGTATGTGTGTGTGTGGGGCAAACACAATGTATGTTCGAAATTGAAATCAGTCGTGCGTTAAAAGGGGAATAAAGTATGTTTTTCTAATGCTACTGATGTCAGATATCTCTTACGCTTTCGCTCATAGTGACTCTCTTTTCAAACTGCGTTTGTCTTGTGATTCCAAGAGTCCGCATGCTGAACCTCAAGCGATTCCGGCAGATCTAGTGGTCTGTGTCGTATTAGTGTGTGGAACAGTGCGTTTGCAGACATAGTGTGTGTATGTAGCTCGCATTTAGCGTGTGTGTGCTGTAGAGACAGAGGCCTCTATCTTTAAGGGCAGTAAAAACTTGATGTGCTTGACACAGTGGTACAGAGGGTGCTAAAGGGATGAAAGGGTGGCTCTAAAAAGTAATTAGCTGTACTTGTAATTGTAAAAGATAATTAGCTAAATCGGCACACAGACAGCCCTGCAGTGAGTGGACACAGTCAAAGAATACAATGTTTGATATTCTCCTGTCAACTACAAATATGAAGGGGCTATGTTGAGCCCATCAAGTGACAGTGGAAGAATTCTGATAGCCTGGTCATATTTTGTAATAAATAGCACCCTGTCAGGTGTGAACATTGGATGTTACGACCATGCTGACGGGCTGATGGTGTGTATAGTGGAATCCTGGTACACTTTCAGCCCTTGAGGACTATTGGTGAAAATTGTCAGTGTAACAGGGAGCGTAAAATGTCAGGACACTTGTTTCCTTGCTGTCCACACGCAACTTAAGTTAATATTTCCCGAAGGACAAGTGAAACAGGATTACAAAGGCGGCACACGATGTAGGGTAACAATATAGACATATCTGTCATGTGACGGAGCATGCTGGCAAAGTAGTCCGCCAAGTTTCACATCTGTTTCAATGGAAAGTGTCTAGGAAAGATAAATGATCAGCATGATGCTCTATGAGGTACAGGAAAAATATATCATGCCTTAATCAATTTAATTGGCCCTAACTGTAAAGGTCAGTGAAATAAAACTCCTGAGGTTGATTAATTGATGGAAACTTTTTGAGAAGGTGACATTTAAGAATATTGTTTTTTACCTGCAGATGTAGACTTCGGCCACGGTGACGATCCACCAAAAAGGACAAATGATGCAGTTTTAACAAGGATTCTACAAAAGACTGCCACTACATTTTTTTTTTCTGCAGTATTGTATCCTAAGCGGTGGAAGCAGGCAGCTAGGTGTTCATGAGACTGTCCTTTGGTCAAACACAACACATAACCAAGTCTCAAAAAGTTTGCTGCGTCAGATCTAATTCCAAGTCATTTTCAGCGGGATACTTCCTGTGTATACATGCACACAGACGGTACCAATAGTTTTCACTGTTGAGATTATTGAACTTCAGGGAAAGAAAGGAGGCATCCCACTTAACCCAGGGTAGGTCTCACATCAGGAGTTAAGTCTTTCTGAATCACAATCAAACATTTACACTTGCTACAAAGTCAACAGCTTCTTGAAACTCATACGCACCTCCAGTGAGTCACTTTGACAAGCATTATTTTCTGTAGCAAATGAACTGAATACTTATGAAGCACATGATAATCCCTGCCAAAGAGTGCAGGTGGCTGCCGTGGAATAAAGGTAAGAACTATAGGTGTCAGTGTCTTCACATTTTATAATCATTTAATAATTATTCTCATAGTGGTCCTTATCTTTTTAGGTGATGAAGGAGTTGTTAACACGATTTTTGAAGTGACTTTATAATACAAAAATGAAAATCTGACAAAACACTATCACTAAAAGATCCTCCCATCTGCATTGTTATCCTGGTTTCTGTTTGGCCAAATATTGATCCATTCCTTATTAGCCCTCTTTAACAAAGCCCCAGCTGTCTGAGTAGGGTGATCGGATTTGATTAGCTTCAAGTTTTGGGCTGCTGAATTAACACATGATACAGTATTAGCTACACATCCTTGTGTAGGACATACCGAGGCTTTGCTAGGAATATGCCACTGCTTCCTTTCTCCCTTGGAAATGCTGCAAATACTGTTGTAAGGCTGTTTATCTAGACAGGGTAGAGCACACATGATCCCCACTTCACCAAATCATCCACCTGTTGGCAGTGACTATGGGTTGGGGTTTATCCAGAACAACAGCTTAATGTAAACCCATACATGTGTATGTCCACGCTCTGCCATCCAGCCGTACGTCTATCTGCCTGTCTTTGTTTGAGTTTCTATGTATGTGCTTCCATTTGTCAGGTTAATAAAAGGCTTGACAGCCCTGTCTTCATGAATGATTTGTTGTTGTGTATCAAATGCAGTCAGAAACAGAGTGTATAGGTGTAATAACAGCCCTGCTATTTGGATATAGGAGGCTATTCTTCCACTGATTAACTCAGACTCCAACATCCTAATACACAGACACAACACCATACTTTTGGGCGCTATTAAAAAGTCAATGCCTGTATGTGAACTTCAGTAAGTCTTACAACAGGATTTGGCAAGGAGAGGCCCAATTTGTCCCTTATTGCTGTTTCTTAAAAGCTTTGTGACTAACTCAGTTCCATGACTAATTGGTAAAAAAAAAACAGATTGAATGTCAACAGTGGTTACAAATATTCCCCACAAACACTGACCAAAGGTTCTGAAATATAAAATATTTGAAGTGTTTCCCCGGATCCAAACAAAGACAATCTCCTCGTTAAAGTTCAGAATCGCTTGATTTAAAAAAACAAAACAAAAAAAAAAAAAAAAAACTGAAACCTCCAAGTTCAAAGTACCTCAAAGAAGTCAGAAAATCTAGCGTTTTGTTTCTTGGTTGTTATTTCATCTGGCAAGTGTCTCATTAATGCTGGTACACTGCAGCAAGAAACCTGCATATGTGTGTTCAATTGTTATACAATTACTATGGTGATGAAAACATTTCTCGACTACAGAGTATTGACTAGACCTCCAAGTTTCACCAAACTTCACCGTACTGATCCCACGTTATATAGAATACAAGATTGTCTCCCAAAAGTATTTGGCAATTACAGTTTGTTCTGCGATTGTCACAACTACGTCACGGGGCATCACAACTCTATTGCATGTCTGCAAAAGGTAGTAACTCACCCAAAACATTTTAAAAACAGGTATTTTCTCAGTAAATTGGCCAGTGCCACCATGTTTTTTCACCATGTCAGTCAAACCTGGAAATGTTTCTCAGATACAAATCTCTGTTTTGTTCTACTTTTTGTTGAATAAAAAATGTTGCTATTCATAACCGCTGCAGCACATTGGTTAAACGTTGCTGATCCTGACACTATTGTCTGTTTTCACATTTTCTCAGTAAAGATATGGAAGAAATGTATGGAAGGATATCTGGATGTAGATATGGATATGAAAGAATAGAAGTAGACACGGGGAGGGGAAGAGAGAGTGACATATTGGATGCATTGGAGCGAGGGGGAGGGAAGGTGGAGGTGACCACTGGATTCTCATTGGCGTTCTATAATTACTTCATGCCATTAGACCTGCAGTCTATAATTAACTACCTATTTAGATTAGCATGGACAAAGTCGCTGGAAGAGGAAAAAAGACAGACATACAAAAAGGAAAGAGAGAGCACAGATTAAAAGAGGAGAATGGTGAGATGTGGGAGAGACAGACGACAGGAAGAGCAATAGTAAGATAACAATACGTGAGAGTGAGAGACTCGAGGTTATTTGCTGTGCAGAACTTAGATAACACTAACTAGCCAGCAAATCAATAATGTTTATGCTAATACTGTCTGTGCTAGTGTCTGTGGGCGGAAGAAAGACCCACAAGATGATGCAGATTTATTACTTATTTATTTGCTGTAATACAATTTGCCACTGGCACAAGTATTCCACGTTAAACAATTGAGCAATGCTGTCAGTGAGTCCATGGAGGTGAGACGATGGACTTGAAGGTGGTCAGTAAACCCGTCCGTGACGCTGGTGATGGTGCATGGAGGAAAGGGTGGGGACATCGGAGCATAATGAAAGGCAATATTATAATAATCATAAAGGGCGCATCCGTCTACAGTTTACGTCTGGGATTCAACGATTTATTGGGATGCGGCATTGATAAAAGAGATGAATGAACATGGGTTAAATGATGGGTGAAATACTATGACAAAGACAAGTTGTGCTAATGGAAAGAATGTCGAGGAGAAAGCATAGAGAATTGCATTACGTTGATAGAGAATTATCATGTGTGCATTAGACCACGGATCATGGGCTGTGGAGGAGCGATATACATGTGAGCCATTGCATCGCTCAAGGCCCCAACTGAAAAAGACATAATGGAATAATTGAATATTAAGCACTGTATGAGTAGTTGCATAAATCCAGTACTTTCGGTTTCCATCTCATTTAACTAATACTAAACGCTTGCATTGCATTACTTATGGTTGGTAAACAAATGCTATCTGTTCAGAACGTGTGAGAGCCTTCATGGGTTACTACCAACATGTGTGTGTGTGTGTGTGTGTGTGTAGAGAGAGAGAGACCAACAGGCAGACATAGGACGACAGACAGGGAGTGAGGGGCAACGGAAGAGACAGAAGGAATTAGTGTGTGAGTTGAGGTGTGACTGCCCTGCTCTACTTGACTAATGAGCTGGTGTTAACTCAGAGGAAGTCAGAGCTCATTCTGGCTACGCTTGACCCCAGTGCTAACACTAACGCTGTGTGACAGCTACACATACACTGACTGCCACCATCAACCCCAACTCTATTCATTAACTCCATTGGCCTGAGTGTGGGTACGAGCTTGTGTGCATGTGTGCGTATGCAAGTCATTTAATTTCCCCATTTCCATTGCAAGTCTTGAAACGGCATTGTCAAGTTCCTGCAGTCGCTATTGAAATAGATGCACATTGTCTTGTCAATGTTGTTATCGAAGCAAATAATTGCAATTATTTAGTAATGTGATTAAATGCACCGGAGGCGTGTTACAACAAACGATTGAAGTTACGAAGTAGCTGTTGGACCCAGAGGCAAATAGAGACGATGCTGGACTCAGGTGGTTGGAAAGATAATGCTAATGGTGCTCTCTTACTGCAGAATATGTAAATATTCTAGTGTTTGCTATCTTTTTAGCGATTACAACTATGTATGATGAATATGTTCAGCGTTGTTTTTCTGTCCCTCGCTTGACAAAAAAAACAAAAGGATAAAATCATGTCATTTAGACTACATTTAATTATCTGAGATTATTATTAGCGTGCAAACATATTTACACCTGTTTTTGTTTTTTCCCCTTTTTTTTGAGGTATTCGGAGATAGTCTCACTCGTAAAAACAGCTTTGAAACGGTGCGTGACATATAGTGAGATATAGTTTGAATGTCACAAAGTAAGGGACCAAACAGATGTTTCCCTATGGTAACTGAAGAGACACTTTATTTCTACCACATGAATGTTGTGAACTTTCAGATAGCTGGCAGGAGAGCCCGGGGCTAGAGGCAACCTGCCATTCACTGTGTGTTGATGAGACCCCCATTGAGAAACTGTGGGATGGACAGAGAAGGAAGCCTCTAAACTGCACAACTGTCAGGGAAAACTGAACGAGATAGGCTTATGCTGGGGTTTACAGCGTTACACCGATAGGGAATTCTAACATTTTGCCATTCCTATTTAGAAAGATGGTGCACCAAAAAACACCAGCCAATTACGGCCTCAAAAAATGATGAATAAATCCGAATTTTTCTGAGACAGTCGCAACAAAATGTGAATATAATAAAGCGTTAAAACGATTAACGACTGCTGTACAGTTTAGTTACTTGTACCTGGCAACTGAGCGTATACACAAATACCTACACGCAGATTGCTTTATGATTTACTGGAATTCTAAACAAAACTGGGAGAAAGCTGGAACACTGGTTGTAGGTCGGTAAACTTGCAAGGCGATGACAATCTACGGCGTTTGTTAATTTTTTTTTATTCATTTGTTTACAGAGAAGCCAGGAGGTACTGTAAGAGTGGTCGTGCTCAGAGGGCGAGCATGGTACATTGTGAATATGTAGTGATGACTCCCCTGGTGTAGTAGTAGGTGGTCTTCTCTAACAGCTCTGACAAGGAACTGCCGTCGGCCGCGTGACCCGGTGAGCTGCCGGTCGTGGTCGTTTCCCTCGTTGTATGAAGGGATATCGTGCGCTGTGCGGTGCAAAGCCTCACTGTCAAAGCACATGCACACGTATTGTACATACAAACAGACTGCTGAACTAAATGACTGAGAGCAAGAGGGAGACAAAAGCAGGAGACAGATACATGGAGTGGTATTCATACAGACAGTCAGTTGTTTGATGATGACTTGTGTCATGACTTTTCCCATATGGCTTGTCTTGTCTCTCTCATCTGTACCACGGGACAGCTGTATGGAAGCTGGGGATACATAACTATCAGGCTATACATATGGGAGCTGTCTGTTCCGGATACCCCTTGACACATCAAAGCTACAGAATATACTGAATCATCTTTCCACTGCTGGAGCGGCAGAGAAGAGGAGTAAAGACGTGAATAAGTGCCCTCGATGCACTGGCGGATGTACAGTATGGATAAAACGGTGGTGATGAAAATGGAGGCACATAATCAGGATTTTTTTTTTACTTCTAATTAGCTGAGATACATTGATTTAATTACAATGTACAATGTCACTTTTTTTTAACCTTGGAAACTGGCTACATGCTAAGACTAGTGACCTGCGCAACTGTTAGACTCTTTTAGTTTTAAGGTTGAAACTTAAAACTAAACGATGTTAGGATCAGCTGTTTACCTCGGCAAATGTTAAACTGACATCATAGCAACATAAATGTCCACATTATCACAACGCAAGTGTCTCACCGTACATGCTCAACAACATCTTTCCTGCCTCCCTTCCGCCTCACTTCCTTTCTTTATTTCCTCCCCTGCTTTCAGCGACCCATTTATCCACCTACCCATTCATCCCTCTTTCCTCACCTGCCCACCAGTGCCGACACACAATTTTGTATGCATAGTTATGCATAACTGCCCTGCCAATCAAAGACCTGCCATGCAAAGTTCAGGAAGAGTGAAATACAGCTAATATCCAAACATCTCTAGGCTGCATTTGCATAAAGCCAGAAATAATCTCCGGTGTCAACACACGCCTGATGGGCGACACCTCACTCAATTTGGGAAATGACATTCATTTTATGTGGGACTTTGGAGGCTCTTACAAGAAACAGTGCACATATTTTAAATCCATTTAAAAGTGGCTATACATCAGGAATACGTTTTTTCAATATAACATCAATGGACTTTATTCATCCGAGGATCTCGTAATACGATCAAGTGTCGGTAGAGAGACATAACCGCTATACAAGTGTCTCCAGAGGAAAGTGACGATGCATGCCCAGACTTTTTTTGAGTTACATATATACTGTATATTCTATATGCTTCCATGTGATTGGTGCTGTATTTTATATGCAAACTATGTGCATTCACACACAGCCTCGAGGATTTCAGTATTTATAATCGAGGTGGTTGTAGCAGATTCCTGTATTTATGTGTGCAATGCAAAAATGTACTTTTTCACATCATTAGAGCAATTCTGCTCCACTGTGCTCACCAGTTGGAGTACAATGGCTAATTGAGCTATTTAAACTCGAACTTCATCTGATCTCACGACTCCTCACGGTGGCGTATTGTTGTGGCAGTTTTGCACGACCCCGTCTTGCAATTAGATGCGTTTAACTGGGTTGTCTGTGTCTAGTAAAGGAACCCTTATCCCCAAAGGATTTGTGACAGCAACACGGTCCGACTATGCGGCACATATTAATGCATGCAAATCCATGCACACAGGCTTAATTGTCTCCGTTTTTTAAATGTCCTTCTTACGGACGTAGATAGCTATTGTAGAGATCTTGATAAAAAAAAAATGCTGGCCCAATGATCCATCGCTGTAATTGAAGGAACCACGATTGATAAAGAGTAGATTCTGGAACAATGTCGTGCGCGCACAATCGCACACGCGCTTTCTTCCTGCTGCACTCCGGTGGCTACATGGATTCAATTATCAAAGGGCGGTGACTTTCATACATCTTTAAATCAGATACAGACAGCAATCATGTATCAATCTTTAGCTCTGTAAAGAGCAGACTCTGCTGTTCTCTATTTATTGCCAATCTCTATACCTGTTGCACTTTATGGAGCATCATCGGCAGGTACTAAAGATCAGCAAACAGCAGATGGCTGCATTTGATCAGTGGCTGCCGGGCATCACAGATATGGTTATCTGGTGAGTTTGCTCTGGTTTTTTAGGAACATGCCAGCATGTCAGTAAAAGGAACATAAAAAAAAAGTGTTTTTTTCATTTCCTTTTAGACTAGGCCCATTTATTCCTGATTTTGAGTGGCACTGCTTGATTAAGTTAGGTTCGATATTGGTGTTGCAAGTCACCAGTGAATTGGGCAACAGACCGTCCGTCATTTTAAGGACACCAGCGGGAATAATAAATTCTCTCCTCTCACTATCGACATTCTGGCCGGACACTTGAGAATGTTTCTGCCCTGATTTTTTTTCTCACCGCCTTCAGTCAGGGTGCAAAACGTTGTCTCATTGTGCAAGTTAACTTGGCGATTTTGCGAACTTCTCGCAGCAGGTGGTGGAGCAACTGGGCCCATAAAGCCCATCAGAGGGTATAGCCTTTGTGAAACGGATCATAACTTTAAATTGTATCAGCAAAGCGTAGTTCTCGAACCGGATTGTGTGGCGAATACATAAAACAGTGCTCCACCTTCTCATAGGACAACTGTTGCAATATGTAACCTTATATTACCAGTATTTATGAATGTAAGCTGCTAACTCTCTTTCGATCTCATTATTCCTTGGTTGTCACACAAGCAGGTACACAGCCACACACACGCATGTCCACACATACTGATCAGACAACTCTCAAAGTAACTCAACACCTCTTTTATCTCTATCTCTCATTCTCTTCTGTCCTCGCCCTATCCTCCACTCCCTCCCATTGCCCCTGTGCCTGCTGTTCATCCATTTGTGATTGATGGAGGGGTGCATCCATCCTTTCCTCCGCCACTCAGCACTCCTCTGTCCCCGAAGCCCGTCCATCCTTCTCTCTTACCTGCCGTCGCCAGATGGCTCACCACCTGCCTCCAACAGTCAACAAAAGCTGCAATTACCCTTCATGTCCAACAAAGGGAAACTCACTCAGCACGCGCGCATGCACACACGAACACGCATGCGCACACACACGGAGATATCCAGATAAGTAACAGACGCAGAAAAGTAAACTCTCTGACCATGCACACAATTACACAAACATTTTATAAATCACTGATAGTGATCGGCCGCAGTATTTGTAAAACATTTTCAACCGTGCTCGTCATACATGTGCGATATGAACATTTTCCATTTCCCGTACTTTGATTAATAAATCAGAAGAAATTGATCAGGCCCGAGTTCTAATGCTCATTACTCGGTCTGCATGTGTACTTTCTCGTTGAAGTTGGAATGCATTTTGTACATGCCAAATCGAGTGTAAACCGACACACGACACACACGTACAGTAGCAAGCAACCGAAATATGCTTTGGCTCGTTTCCAGGAGAATCCACATGAACACGGCCTGACATCATACCTCATGAAATGTCAGAGTTTCACTTCTTTTAAGCTTGTATGCACTCAAACAAGTGTGCAGACACAGGTACATGCACATTTACGCACGCGCACCTACACAGTTGAGTTAATGATGGGTAGAGGAAGCACGATTTGTTAGAACTACAAACCTCTCTTTATGCCTTAATGATGGTTATTATTCTGTCATAGTGTGACTCTCACTCTGCAGAAATGTTGCTAACTGCAAGTCATTATCCTGTGCACATCATAATTACACATGATTGAGTATGCATGTGTGTGTGTGTGTAGGCAGCTCCCTATTGCTGCTGATAATTACAGAGATGACTGACAGCTGTCACAAACAGAATCACTGCTACACGCATTGTATTCTGTTGCCTGAAATCAAGAACAAAAAAGTGGAACGAGCTCTGAAGTAAGTTTATTGAATTTGAAATGAAAAATAAGTGGTAGAACCATCGTTTAATACGATATGCATAATCACTTTTTAAAATTCACCTTCCTCCATTTCCTCACAGTTTCTGAAAAGTTTCAGTTTTTCGTGGACAGTAGCTTAATGCTTACCGTGCTGTGGTAACAGTAGAACACTGCCAACAAACCAAACCAAAAGGCATGCTTTAATATTAAAATAAAAAAAAAAAATGAAAGAGAAATCCTTCATAGTCAACCTTTTTGTCAAAGATCAAATCCATTTGCTAAAAAAATATATATATATATATATATATTTATATATATATATATATATATATATTAAATGACTACCAACCGTGTCAGCAAATTGTTTAAGATCACCTACCTGGTATTTATTTTCTGTTCAGTCCTTTATTTCATCAGATTTGGAGCAATCTTTGGCATAAATGCCTACAACTCATCCAACATTTGGTTGAAATTGCAGATAGCATTTATTTGTCATTAGTTTTTGTCAAACACCAGAAGTCAAAATGTAAAGTGCTTTATAAAATGCAGGTCCATGGTATAACTTTCCACCATATTTCCCTGCAATTTTCCAAGTTAGTTGAGATATTATTTTAACCACAAAACAAACAAGACTGAAAAATAACCTCTTTGGCGAAGCCAATATTGTGAATATATCCCAATGATTAATTTATGCGAATGCAGCATCTTATCGTGATGGAGAATAAGCCGGCTTTCTGTGAATAACATGGCACACCAAAGTATGGTTCAAGTGCAAAGCTAATGCAGCTACTGTGGATCCAATAGTGAGTCAGATTTCCAGTGTCACACCTCTACCTCACACTTTGCCTCTTTAAGCATCCCTGCATCCCTGCATCTCTGCATCCCTGCATCTCTGCATCCCTACATCCCTGCCCCTGCTAGGAAGTGACATTTATTCAGGTAATAAAACAAAATTAAAAAACCAAGTTGCTTAAACCTCAAAACTGTTGTAAAGTGTGTACAGTATATCCATTTAGTAGGTTGGAAGAAGCAACAAAACCAGTTGAATTAGTAAAATAAATGTAGAGGTTTACAAACACAAATGAACAGGTAAACAATGGGCCTTTTACTGCCCTTCAAAACAATATAACCAAAAGAGAAATCTTAAAGACACTGCATGCTTGCATTTTGAGTTTCTTCTAGAGCATATTTACAGTCTTTAATATTAAGAAAAACACTTTATTTTCCCCTCATACAGTCTGTTATGCAGCACTTCTTTCAACTCTGCCCGAAACGCTGTTAATTCACGATTGTCGCAATTTTACGGAGAGTACAGCAGATAGATGTACTATCAAATGTCTCAGCTGTCATGTTTACTGTAACCATTCTGCAAAAACGTAGCTGCATTTTATAATTACCTCCTGGCTCTAATTATGTTTGTTATCAACAATATGTAAAAGATACCAATGATTTCCCCAATGCTCTTCTCCTCCATGTCCTGTGATAACACCAGTTTTGTTTGAAGTAAAAGTTTCACGTCAAACTTTTTTATTTTAGCACAGCTATCTGAAGGTACTCATCAAATGTTGTGCAACCAGCATCAGATTGTTGTAAAATAACCACAGAACCCCTGAGATTATGTGCACATCAAAACATGTTGTTTGATTCATTATTATGAAACAGTTTTTTCTTCATAAAACTGTGTTGGAGACACAGAAATTCCCAAAAGTGCGTTTGGTGCGCTGCAGACACACTGGGCTGAGTGCACCTGCCACTTGGTTCACAAAAAAATAAATAAATGCTGCCGTGTGTTCTTGTGCACAAATAACTTGGGGGAAGTATTTCTTTTAAAATGCTCTGTGCTGAGAAAGTAACCAACCAGCTTATTCAGATCTGAAATACGAGGTATCATTAATAACATGTTGAATAAAACAGCAAAGTTTGTATTTGGTTATATTCTGTTTTGACCGAGTCATCAGCAACAGCTGAGCTTGTTTGAGTTCATGCATCAGTTAAAAACACTTCAAAAGAAGTCATCCACATAATCTGTAAAATATTGCATTCATCTTGTGTTTTGTTTGTACTGATCTGAATACACCTTCCTTGTACATATTTAAAGTTATTGAAATTCTCTTTGTACCATTGTTACGACCCGGCTCGAGAAGGGAAAAGGGTGCAACATAAAACCAGATGGTGTTGGTTAAACAAAGCCATTTATTGACAGTAAGGATGAAATGGAAAACTAAAAAGGAGTTACACACTCAAAGAACAAAAAGGAGGCTCTTAACATAAGAGCATATCAGGCATTTCAGCCAAATAAATGAAAACAAACCCAATCAAGACACCTCTTGAACAACTGGGTGAAACTAAATGCTTACAAAACACAAGGTAGAATAAAGACAGGAAACACACCGAAGCACCCATCGTGCTGTACAGTGAACAAAGTCACTCTAAAAAGGTTGACACATATACATCTAGCAGCAACAGTAGCACCCCCCGACTGTTGAGCAGGCCAGGTACTTTAAGATCCTGGTCCACACGGTGAGCCTCGGATTGGAGAGCCAGAACCGGTATCCTCCAGTCCACGTCGGTCTTCCTCAGGTGGGAGGGGAGCAGCAGCGCGGCGGCCAACACATCCTAATTAACATAATAAAATTGGACACACAAACTACAGGAAGAGTAATAAGGCCAACGGCATTGGCCGTAACACATTAAATAAAAAAAAAAAAAAAAGTAAATGTTTTGCGACGTACTGCATGTAGATTCTGTTTTTACTGGCTTTGCTATCGCTCTTGTTGGCCTCGGGGAACAGAACCTTGTAGGCGGCTTGTCCTGTAGAAGTTGTTGCTTGCAAATAATAATAATAATAATAATAATAATAATAATAATATTTCAAAATGAAATGACCCATAAGTTGGATTGTGGTTATCAAGACAACTCAACACGACAACTCATTTGAACAGATTTCTCACTTTTGAGTACAGTTGACCCTTGAGTAACAAAAAAATAAATAAAAAAAGCCAAGACACATCTGATAGTACAGAGATACTGGTATTTGAAGTGAACCATTTCTTGAAGGAATTATTTTAAAACAATATAATTTTTTTTTCAAATAATTCCTTCAATTCTGTCAGGATGGTCACACTTGGGGAAGATAGTCTTCAATTAACCCATTTTGCGTCAGATGAACAGTCAACATCTAAAATACTAACAAGTCTTGTCCCCTGTAATATCAGCAGACCACAAATAGGCATCACACGGTTCAACATCTTGCGATTGAAAAACCATTGATTGAGATTCTATATATATATATATATATATATAAAAACACTCATATGTCCATTTTACCTAAAAGAATCAAAAATACAAATAAAACTGAAAAAGAAGTCTACTGGATGAAAAGTCAAACAAAGTGGAAACAGTGTGTCCAAACAGTAAAACACTGTGTGTGCAGTCAGCACTCAACAACAAGAAAATTGACAAATGCATCGATTCTAAATTACCAACAGCCTCAATAAATCTTCTAGGCTTAACTCACAAACGGGAGACACAGTGGTGAGCTGTTCACAGAACATCTCAGCTGCCACAACCAATCTGGCCAACTATTTATAACAGGTGCTCTTGATTGCTTCTTCCGGATTGGAGGGCCGGACTGGGTGTTGTGCCAATCAGGATCGCCAGGTGTCCAAGCAGGAAGTGGGGAAGGGCGGTGCCTGCTGGAATCAATCTCGGTAAGGGATCCACACAATCCCACTTGGCATATGCAAAGAAAACCACTAAAATGATTATACACAACAGAGGGTAGCAGTGGTGGCCATAACAATGGATAATATGTTCATTTTTACAAGCATACATGACAGTATTCCAATGCATTTCAAGGAGGTTCACTGGCCATTAACCTTTTCTAATGAGCAATACATGTCTGTACAAATACAAACCTGTGTGCGAACATATAAATAAAGTAAATAAATGTGAATTACAGTCCATGGTCGTATCAAATTAGTATCACTGCTTTCAAAAGGGATTTCACTTCGTTGCGCATGTAGTGAATAATAAATAAAGTTGCATTTAGGAAAAGCAACTTAAATAAAATGTCTTTTTTTTTAAAATAAATAATGCGTTTGCCATACATTCATTATTTGTGCCGGTCCTGTATGGCCACTTGGCATGACCTTCCAGAAGTGTCTGCCAGACAGAGATGGAAACAAAAAACTGGCGATTTGCAGCTGAATGCAATTTATAATTTTTTATGCATGACTTGAGTCCTGGGGCGCGAAGACGTAAAAGAGGGAAGTGCAATGGGACGCTCCGTCTGTAAAGACGTAACGGCTGTGAGGGTTTTCACTCCAACACAACCTGCCAGGAGAAACATAAAAACGTTTTCGAGCAGCTCTATATCTTACTGAGAAAGAGGCTCTCCTTTAACGCTGGCAACATAAGATCGTCCTTTATAATGTCTTCTATGAAATAACCTTATTTTTCAATAATTGTTTCCTCGTTTTTGTCATTGCATCCTGTCATTGCATCCCATAAAAAGTTGTTTGAATGGACACCCCTTTATAAATGTGCTTCATTTACCACTAACTCTCTGAAGACGCTAATTCCACTGTAACTCCACATGGCTATTAGCGCTAATCTTTGTGAATTGGACTGTTTTTGCAATGAGGCCCATCTGCATAGAAAGGGGCCAATTTTGCGCCAAATGTATGCATACTACCTCATATGAGTACGCGCAAATAGCACATGAGCACCGAGGCGCTATTTGCTCGGCAGTGCAGTTTAGGGATGCATTTCGCCGTTTGCAGCCGTGCAATCCTTTTTGTGAATTCACCCCTGAATGTTTTATAACCATCAACGTTTTGTGTAAATTCAAAAGTAGCCAGAAGAATAGTTTCGTCGCCACGTGCGTCACAGTAGTTCCACTAAACTATTAGTTCACGTCTAGTAACCAAATAACATAATCCATAATCCAGTGCTGATTGACTGACTTGTCTGGAACTGTTTTTATAAAGCCAACATAATCTGCTAATTATGTCCCCAAAATCTCAAGAGTACAGAAGTACCCAAAGGGTAAAGAGTGCGTATATTTCAAAATTTCCTCACACTTTGCCAATTTTATTACTATATTGGCCCCTCTTATTTGCATTATGCGTGAAAACTTTCCTGTACGCGCCAGTGCTTTTCAATAAACTCACTTCTTCAAATTCATACCCAAGTGAACATTGATTTGGCTTTATTGAAAAGTGGATCCCTTATTTGATGCATGGCCTCACGATGGCTTGAGCCGTCAGTGAAATGTCCATAAAGAAGTAGAGCAATGAGAATTACAGCGGGGGTGGGGGGTGGGGGGGGGAGAATGAAAAAAGTCCTGGCTCATCCATGCATCACTCTGCCTTCCTTCTCACTTATTTAGTCAATTCCTGGTTATGATGGATAAATCAAATATGATTTATTTCCCTTTCATATTTCACATTGCTTCTGAATATATATTACTACAAAGTGATGTTATTGCTTCTTGCAGATTTGAATGCACACACACATGCACACACACACACACACACACACACACTAATACAAATAGCAAGAGGGTGTTTCTCTAACAGAGAGGCCAATCACACGCAGCTGTCTCCTGGTGCAGCGATCGACAAAGCCAGACAGACCAATTACACCAGTTGATCAAGTAATATCTATCACTCTACTCCACAGATCATACAATAGCACTACTTTACATACATATTGTACA
>CALSBV010010348.1:1811207-1822077 GCA_943590825.1 Bovichtus diacanthus | reverse complement strand
AGGGGGTGGGTGGAGGCGGTTGGGGGTCGGTGGGGTGTACAGGAATGGAAAGAAATTCCACCAAGCTGAGATGGCAAACAGTAATTCTACAGAGCAAATTGAACTTAGAATCCAATTCCATGGACAGATTTGATGTGTTTCTCGGACCTGCTGCAGAAATTAACAAGTAGAGAGCAGAATTGCAAATGAGGGAACACAAAATATTGTAAGCAATATCTGCAAATATCTGCAATCAATTGTTCTGGTGACCATATTGCAGAGAATTCTTGGCACGCCAAGAGCACTATTGGATGCATTTCTATTTACGGTATGTGCATATATTGCATTTTACTGTAGAATACTAAGATTGGTCCATGTTTGTCACAGTCAGAATCCAGTCGTTCTTGTGGATATTGATCTTTACCTGCAGGCAACTTCAGACGTTGAAAGAAACTTTTACTAAATTGTCATTACAATGCAGCGAGATGCCTGAGCAACTCCAAATTATTGTCATTCTTCAGCATCTCCTACCACCTGTGTTGATTTGCATTACATCTGTGTACATCATATGTCTGATGCAATGGTGTGCACAAACGTTTATGCGGTTATCCCATGAAGATATAATCAACATAATCAGTGGATCTGGTGTGCGTGATGGTGCTTTGACTTTGCAAGTTTCTTCTTTCAAACTTTTCAAAATCATTTTTATTCCTCCGCTTTTAGATGTTTCTACAGGTTGAAGAATGTACAAACATAAAATAGGTTTGTGTGAGTTTTTTTGACAGTTATATGGGTGTAGTGCACTGTTGACCTGAAGGCGTTGTGGGGTTTTTTTCATCAATATACCCGAACTCGGCGTTCAATGAACTGTGAAATTACTAAGGGCTAACACTCACACTTAAAACATTTACTTTGTGAATTTGGCCGCATTGCGTCCATATAATAATGAGACAGTAGTTATATCAATACCATCCGATAGCTTCTGCCGGACACACTACTCGGTCTCGGATCTTCTCTCTCAGCTCTGTCACAGTGTGGTGACTTGAATGCAGTTTTCATAGCCTCATAGCCTTTCAGTTGTTTTTGTGCATCTTATTATGTCAAATATACTTTGTCTTTTACATTTGTTTAAATTATCCCTGCAGCAGTATTAACTAGAGTGAATTAAATGAAAAAGTTTTTTTTTTCTCAGGTGGCGCTGAAAGGCCTTAGTAATGTTTTCATCTTTTCACTTTTAATTGTCTCTATTGCCGGTGGATCAGTCGGTTCGCAACAAATTCACCACCCTTTTGCGACCGCAGTTTTTTTCCCAGAGGAACATTTGGCTTGGAGGTCAAGTGTTTGTGACGCTTTGTGTGCGTGTGTGTGAGTGTGTGTGTGCGCGGATGCATGAATGGGTTGATGCATTGCAGCGAGTGCAAATGTGCGCTTGTTTCCTTTTCACAATGAGTACTTTTGTGCAGCATTGGGACATTATTATTTATTTTCTGACCGCTGAACTACACTTGCTGGGAACTCCTTCATTTCAGAATATGCCTGAAAGGACTTCCCATGTGTTGCTTGCCTGCAGAGGACATCAGGCACCAATTTCAGCGCGTGCAGATGGTGGGGGAACATGGAGCAAATTGACCTGCGCTTTCCTGTACATAAATATGGCCCTCAGTGTCATAAACAACCCCCCTTTCACTGTGAACGCTGCCACTTACTTTATTGGAGTCATTGTGCGTGTGCTTTTGTTAGCGCGTGCATGCAGGGGTGGCTTAGTATGGACACTTATTGCTTTTTCACCTATTTGCATTTGGAGCTTAAATTGAATTAGTTTTCCATTGTTTTTGCCTAATGAAACAGTTGAAAGTGAAGTGCCCTCTCCACAAGTCAATTAAATCTATTCAAAGGCTCGGTAATTGTTTAGCACTGCCTTAGGTAATTATGTCATATAAAATACAGTCACTGTCACCTAAAAGTCTTTGTCTGTGTGTGTGTGTGTGTGTGTGTGTCAGAGGTTGTGGGGGCATGGCCGCTTGCAGAGGTGCTATTGCGTGTCTATGGGATATGTAGATTTACTCATCATTAATCTAAATGCGCTCGAGCTGTGCGTTTGTGTGCTTGTTTGGTACCCAATGATGACTGTATGTGTGTGTTTCAAAAGTCTCCTGTGTGCTAGTTGGGTGTTGAGTGCCAAGAAGAACAGACGCCCTGGAAAATCAGGGCTCACTGCAGGAGACAGCGATGTTTAATAAACCATTTGGCTGGCGTGTGTATGCGAGCGAGCACACACACACACACTTACTGTTTGGTGTGTGTTTTAGAGTGTTTGTATTTGCACATTCATCCAGGAGGCTAGTTTTGGCTTGGTGGCAGAGTAGAATTACTTTGCCTCCTGGTGAGTACACACATTTTGCCCTGGGGAGGTCAGCAAGAGAAATGTGGCCGAAAAATGGCTTGATTGAATCATGGAGAAGGTACTTTAAGTGTTGTGCCATGGTGCCATATGGAGCTAATGGTACAGAATGACAAGGTTTGGACATTTTGGAGAAAACCTCAGAGCCTATTTAAAACAAAGATCCAAGATTTCCTGACTGGATTAAATGATGAAATGCAACTTTGAAAGGCTATCCTTTTGTATTTCCTTTTGATTAGTATTTTTGCTGTTTCTTCTGGATAATGGAGGAAGAGCTTTTGAGATGCTTGATAAACTCAGGCCCTGATCTTACAAGGCAGACATTCAGTCTATTGTTGGTGTTGCCATATGTTAAGCACAAAATAGTATGCATTATCCCATATTGAAAATTGCATTGCAGCTAGTTGGCTAAGTGACATTAGCAGCGTGCCAGTGGGATGTCAATGTGGGTCTAACACTCGCATCCGGACTGAATTGTCTCAGAAAGTTCTAGATAGATGTGTTCAGATATCT
Source organism: Bovichtus diacanthus (assembly GCA_943590825.1). NCBI lineage: Eukaryota > Metazoa > Chordata > Actinopteri > Perciformes > Bovichtidae > Bovichtus > Bovichtus diacanthus. The sequence goes on along the minus strand of CALSBV010010348.1, from coordinate 1,819,184 downwards.
TTTACAAGATGGATTGACAAAGTTTAGTAGAGAAATTCACGTTCCCCAGAGAATGAGTCCAAATGGCGTTTTTCAGGCGAGTCATTCAAAATTACATTTTGTACGCTAGTTAAATGACCAAATACTAATCAGCTGTACTTTGTGTTTGGTGGTAATTAAGAAATGTTAGCATGGTAACACGTTAAACAAAGATTACAAACATGGTGAATTTAACCTGCTAAACATCAGCATGTTAAAATTGTCATTGTATGTTTGCATGCTGACGTTAGCATTTAGCTCAAAACACTAATGTGCTAAAGTAGCCTACAGCCTCTCAGGTCCACTAGTGTGGCTGTAGACTCTTAGTTGGGCAATACCATTGAAAACAGACCAGCATTGAAACATTGCAAGGGGCCAAGTTGGTGGGGGCGTGGAACTTCAGGTACCGGTGAGAAATGAGACAGTATCCAAGAGTCCAGTTGGGGGAAAAGATCCATGAGTTTCAAGTGTTATCAGATGTCAAAACGCTGCTTAACACTGCATATGACAGGATTTCACAAGAATAATACTTTTTTTTTGTCATATATGATAGGAATTTGTCATTCATGTTACAAAGTAGTACACCAAGAATGTGCGCTTGCATCTATGTGATTAGCTACAGAAGCGCGAAGACTCGTTTTTGATTATCTCATTGGTCCATCTATTTTTGAGCTTGTGACAATTGGTGAGGCTGACTAGAGTGACTGACTAGTGCATTGAAAACGTTGCTTATAACTAAGCTCTCCCTTTAAATGAATTACCACAATGAATAAATAAAATTGCTCCTCGTATTTCATCAGCAGCAGTAATGCGGTCTGATGCAAGTCTAATGTGAGAGAAAATTCCCTCTAATCCAATTCAAATAGTGCATGTGATCTTATCAACCTTCATTTACACACCTCACACATCTGTTACCGGAATTCCTGGACACACATACAGTACATTTGCTCTATGACTGAGAGAGTACGAGCTAAGAGACACTGTCTCTTTCCCTTTCTGTTAAACATACATATTCAGTAAACAAAGCGCCACATGAGAGCTGCTGGCTGCAAAGAGTGACCGACGGCTGTGTTATGTGATGCATGGACCTCTTTTCCAGCTTGCGGAGATACTAAAAACAGCCCCATCCGTGTGGCCAAGACCTTAATGATCTCAGCCAACCACAATACTTCCACAGAAAACAATAATAATTAAGGGTGGGCAGCAGAATGATACCGGGTCTCTGTGCGCGCGTGTGTGTGTGTGTGTTTGTGTGTTGTGCTTGCTTTTGTGGTGCATTGGCCTCTGGAGATATAAATCAATGTGTCACGTAATTGCTTGAGTGACCTTTGCTGATAAGAGACGGTAGCCTTTTGAAATCCCTATCTGTCTCTGTCACTTTGGCCATCTTCACCTCTCAACCAGTGCCTTCGCTCTGTCACATGCTCTCACATCATTATACTCGCACACACACTCACAGACTCTTTAGGAATCACTTGGCTTGTGAAGGCTTTGCATTGATTTGCTTATCGTTAACCTATGCATAACGTGATTCTCATTCTGACCAATCACATATCACAGTTTGCCTGTTTTTTTCCAGGCTTCAAACCGAGCCATGAGAACGGACAAACGGAAGAGATCACCATGACCTTTAATACTCCAAACATACACCCTGTGTCATTAATCAAGTAGAGCTCAAGTGTTCATTTTTACATTGGACTTGTAAATAGGACACAGTTTTGTGATGGAAGAACATTTTTTATATTTTGATGATGTGAGTTTCTTTGACATTCCCTTCCATAAAACTGCAGTTTAGATCATTGTAGTCACTTCAATTGTATTAATATCTATTGTTTTAAGCTTGAGCAACTCATATCCAAGTCAGACATGTTAATCATCAGTTTCTAAGCTTTTGAAGGGGATTGATTGATTTATTTACATGTAATTCACCTTGAACGCCACACAAAGTAAACAGTAATTCCTGACAGGATATTTGTACTGCTGCATTTGATCACTTAATCATTTGAACACTCCCTTTGATGCAGTGAATTTTTGGCAACGAAAAGGCCATTAAGTCTTTATTTTTTCCACTTTTTCAACTTTTATTTTGAAAGGGAACCTTCACTGAGAATAATGGCTTGGCTCTTCCAAAAAAAACCCAAGTATACTGTGCGTAATCAGCAAAGAATTTGTACCTCTCCCTTCTTTCCATTTCTTCTCACCTTCTCTTTGCTTTTGTTGGTTTGCACCCAGTCTCTTTACATCATGGATAACGCAAATTCACATATCTTTGGCTGGACGTCTTACTCTCTCCAGCATATTCTACCTCTCTCCCTTATCTACCAATTCTTCTAAATCCCCTCTGCAGTTCCCTTCCTCCATTTTTCTTTTCTTCTCACATGCCTGATGGTTTTGTCATTTACAGCAGTGTGTCGTGTTAAATCTCTCCCCCGCTGTGGCAGGAGCCTGTGGAGAAGGAACGCAAAAAAAAAAAAATTGGGTGAAGGAGAACTGAGCAGAGGAGTGATTTGTCGTTCCAGGTAGTTGCTCCTTTGGGGAGTGTAATGGCCGATGGCTGTTCAAAGTGTCTCCCCTCTGTAATAAACATTCACTGCGGATGGACACATACAACAGCTCACTGCCTGGCTGGGGTGCAGCTTTGTGTCAAAGATCGATGCGAAAGAAAATGAGGACGTGCAGTCGCAAGCTTACATTATTTGGACCTATATGCGTGCTCACATAATTTTTGTGTATTAGCATTAGTATTTGTGCATTTTTTATTACACACGTACTGTACTTTTGTGTGTGTGTGTATGCATCTAGAACATTTACTGCAATAGCTGAATGGCTGGGATGGCAACATCTATTACAGGGAATAGCAACAAGAAGGGCTAAACAACATTGTCACCTTGCTCTATACCCAAGCTTAAGTCACTGCTCTATAGTACTTGTGTCACTTACACTGCTCTCGCTCCCTGTAATGTTGCCAGTCTTCTGCCGCACACTTCCTTCCCCCCTTTCATTCTCTCGCTTCCCTCTAATTTTGTCACTTTCTCTTTATTGGTCTGTCACTTGTTTAACCTCCTTCCCTCTGTCGGTCTATCTGTCTGCTGCACACCGCCTGAATCCCAGCTTCATTTCAGTGCTTATCTGTCTGTCTTTTTCTGCCTAAAGCCCAGTTTCCATTGCAACTTAAAAAGACACCACTGCTGTTGTCGAATAATTTGTATCATTTTGCCATAAGGAAAATATAAAACTCCCTGACTCGTTGGAAAAGAGCAGAGAACTCTGAAACTATTGGGAGGAGCTGACAACGGCTATATATTTCTTTCTCGATCCACCCAACCAAAATGAGAACCGTGTCATTGGCCTTGTCTGTTTTTTTTTTTGCTAATGGCATATTTTCCTTCTCATTGGACTCTTTGTTATATTTCAACTTACGTTACATTGTCCTGCGTCTGAGAGGTGAGGTGTACCTTGGACATCTTTCCACTCTATCACGAACACACATCGACCAGACTGATTCCCCAGACGCAGGTCAACTGTAGCGCTAGGTGGTTAAACAACTTGCAAAATGTTCACAGTAAAATCCTCCATGAAAACGACGGCGCATTTATGAGATGTATCGTCGATAAAGTTATTTTGAATCTATTTCCCTCTACCTGTACAGAAACACTAGATGAATAGCCGACACGTCAACGGATCCATCGTAGCCCACTCTGTCGCTACTGTTGTGGCTGTAAAACGGCAGATACATAGTTTTGAGCATCACAACACACAGCAAAGTGACTTTCACTCTCAGAACGTTATCAATTCAGGCCAATAATGTTTGGAAGGTCAAGAAGAATTATTTTATCCCCATTAAGGTAGCATAGGTCGAACCGTAAGTTAGTCAGCTGAGTCGGCAGAACTCTCTGGTGCACACGCCCAAAAGTAGCGGGCAATAGTGAGGTAGTGTCGTATACTCTAAGCGACCTGACCCGGTATTTGCTAGGTCTGTTACATACTGTGAGTCTGCTTAGCTTAAGTTGTCTGTTTTTTTTATAGGTCGTCTGTATTGCATGTCTATGTTCAGGGCCCCAGGAAGACTAGAGGCAAACCCATGTGCTTCTAATGGGGATCCTTAATTAAACAATAATAAATTATATATATATATATATATATATATATATATTAAAAAACGTAATTAATCCTTCTGGTTTGTTTAGGGTAATGGCATAGCAATAGTCCTGAATTTCATAACTGTTACCCAAAATAAGATATTCAACAGCAAACAGCTTTAAAACACTTGAGTGGCAGAGAGCCTGGTCGTCTGAGATTTATTCCTGAGAGTCAAGGTTTAAAGACTATTAGCTAAAGGGCACTTTCTTATCATCCCTGCATTGTTTAATTGATGGTCTGAAAAAGATGATACAGTATTCTTTCACTCATTCATTTAACATCACGAGTTACTTTGAGGTGTGTGCAGGTTTGCTGTAAATACTTGATGAGGTCTTATTGTAATTGGTTTGAATATTTCATGGATATGAAAGATGCAGAGTTACAAGGACCGACAGCCAGGAACGTGACCTGATTTCTGCTCCTTCCAGGGTCGCACATATACACACACTCTCTCACAAATATTGTGCACAGTAATGATATTTACCCACACACACGTGCACAGAGATGTGCACATACAAGTTTACCCCAAGGATGTGCTCTAAATGCAGTGTATTAAGTTTTTTTTTTTTTTTTAACAGCCATGTGTAATGTTGGTAATTTGTTATGGGAGTTGAGGGCTGCTGCTAAAGGGGGGGGGGGGGGCTACACAGACTCTATCTAGAAGGTCCTTTTCCATGTTTCCATTTTTGTCCGGGTGAAGTAAAACCAGATATTTGTTTCTAAATAGAAAAGAATTGCTGAACACATTTGAAAAGACTCTCAACTATATGAAATGTGGAGTTAGGCCATTAAACTGTATTTCACCTTTTTTGTGTTAAAGATTGGAAATCATGGCTCGATGACGCGCTGGAACCATCCTGAGCACAATCGCTACCCTGACACTTTATACAGACTAGAGCGCACTGTGCAGAGCATCACTGGTTCTCAATCGTGAGCTAAAAAACTGACTTACTATGACCGATGGGGTACTGGCCATCTGGAATACTGGGACAAATCCCGGTCGGCCGCCACATTGGTGGGTCGTTCGACCGTCAACAAATCCATACAGTTCTCACTGGCCATCCAGCCCTGTCCGTCTCTTTAGTGGCCCCTCTGTGTGTGTGTCATAGCCAACTCAGTCGCTACTGTTGCGTCTGTAAAATGATAAATAAATAGTTTTGAGAAACCACCACGAAATGGCTCGTTTCAGTATCAGAATTTGATCCATTTTGTCCAATAACACTTTGAAAGTCTAGAATAATTTCATCTCCATTCAAGTTAGCATAAAGCTAATCGGAAGTTAGCCACCTCGGCCGGTAAAAATCTCTGGTGCCAATGCGCGTTTATATTCGGCAAGTATATGATATATAGTGATATTGCAGTGTTGTATATATACTGTACTGTACTTAGAGTATATAATCAACCCTCACCCGCCATTGGGCGTGGTTTCAGCACTTTCTGCGGACATGCCCCCTGCGTTTTCGTGCAAAGAATACTACCTATTTTTTCACAAATTTCAAACCTAACTTTATATACTTGGTATTTTTTATAATTATCCAAATTTGGCTGGGTGATTAATACATAATTTGTCTGTTGTATGACAACATCAGAACACATATTTATTTTTGCTTTACCTAGACTTTAAAGTCATGTTACTCAGATTCTCATCTTGTGTTTGTGTATGATCAAATAATAACTTATTGATTGTGAACCAGGCCTTTTGAGGCTCACTTAATATAGGTCGCCTGGAAGAGGTAAACAATGCATTATGGTCCATATAGCCATAAAATACACCTTTACAACAAGGCCTTTATCATTTTAAAGTTTTATATTGTTGAAACTTTAGAATGCATAAAAGATGGCAAAGTATATCAGCAAGTAACATTGGTCCCCAGGGTTTTGAGTCAAACAATTACAAACAAAGGCTAGATGTCAATTGATTTCTTCCCAGTGTGTTTCAAATGCCAATCAATGGAGTATAAGTGTTTTGAAGTGTTTTGTGTTTGCTGATAATAGACACTTTGTATAGTGCATCTAAGACGTTAAACGCAAATATGCATCTTATGTGTGGTTTTTGTGTGTCGGTGCATATGTCCATCAAGTCATCTGGCAACTATACCCAAGTGCCATGAAAATATTGGCAGCCCGAACAAATGTCGCTGCTTCAAACGATGCTTTTATGTTTTAAATCATAAAAACAAATGGGCCCACAGAGTGGTACTCGGCTGCATCCGATAATTCTTATACCAACTGATCTGTTTCCTGGTTACTTCTAATTTTAAAGTGCATTTCCTCTTGCATTTCTCTTGGTTGATCCTCGAACCTTGGTCATCTCAGACTAAATCTCTCATCTAATCTTGAAGAATTGTCTTAACTTTAAAGTCCTGTATAACCACATACACATTTGTCATCATTGTTCAGCTGCAAGGTTTGTAGATTTAAAAAAAGGGGACACTATTTATCTCATCCCAGCATCTCTGCACTGGCTTTAATCCGAACGCTTAGTGTTACTAACTGACTGAATTACCAGTTAGTTGTAATACATGCATATGGTGTACGTATATACCATATGCAGCGTTCTGCTGAAGAGCTTTTGATTCAACTCTGTGGTCACTTTTGAGGCAGTTAGTTGTCCATTTCATTGAGATATATGAGAAGCAATACCTTGAAATATGAGGCAGTCCACAACACTGGACAAACACTTTCCAGTCGCATAGATTGTCCATGTTGTATTTTTAACTATGCTGTTTGTTCTGTACACACGTCACCTATTGCACGTCTGTCCGTCCTGGGAGAGGGATCCCTCCTCAGTTGCTCTCCCTGAGGTTTCTTCCATATTTCCCCCACTAATTGTGGGGTATCTTTTAGGGAGTTTTTCCTTGTGCGATGTGAGGGTCTAAGGACAGAGGGTGTCGTACTTTGTACAGGCTGTAAAGCCCACTGAGACAAATGTATAATTTGTGATATTGGGCTATATAAATAAACTTGATTTGATTTGATTTGATTTGATTTGATTTGAAACACTTCTCCAACGCAGGGTCAACAAGTCGGTTGTAGAGGCATTGTATTGTCATCTGTGTGGGTATACAAATGTGTTGGGTCCTAATTTCAGTCTACGTTTCTTTTCCCAGTCAATTGTATCGATTTCTGGCGGATCTATTCGCTGTGACTCAAAACATTTTACATTAACTTTTCCCTTTTATTGGGGTTAAGTCTCTGGCTGTCCTTGCCTAGTCAACCATAGTTATCTGTTTTTTAAATGCAACTTTCACCTTGATTACATTCGCCTATGTTTTCCCCCACCGCATTTCATTTAGCTACAGGGAAAGACTGTCCATTTATGAGGGGTTTTTTCCCTCCCACTTGCTTGCCCCTTTAGTCAATAATCTATATACTTGAGGAGATAAACATATTCTGATTTCCCCTTCAGACTCCAGATGAGCAGTAGCGTCTTCTGTGTTTCAGCACCTTCGCAATTTCCATTTGCACTTGCAATTAAAGTGATTGGATTGGGGACACATTTACATTTTTTACTCAGAATGAATGTTTGGCACGCTTCTTTTGGAAATCATACCTCAGTGTTGTTCTCAAATTAAGAATGACACTTTCGCAGAGAAAGGGAAGAGAGGGAGCAAAGAAGGTAAGAAACAGTAGAGGAGAAGGGGGGAGAGAGGAGAAAGGAGTCGTGAGGGACAGGAGCAAAGACAAACAATGAAATGGTGCCACCTGCCACTAGATCTTTAAAACATACATGCAACCACACACACTCTCTGCAACCACTCACTAGCTACATACACACACACACACACTGTTCGCACACATTTCCCAAACACACACACA